>JAOQML010134753.1:0-16535 GCA_027568935.1 Erythroxylum urbanii | reverse complement strand
AAGTAACTGGAAGAAAATTAAGTTATAAGTAAATACACTTACTTTTCAGGGCACTATATTTACATAACTCCAACATAATTACTATGCATTAGTTGACTAATGTGCATTGAATTTAAAGGTTACTAGTTTTAAGGACATTGGTTGACTATTGTGACATATTAATCCCAATAATTGGTGAATCTTTGCATATTAGTCGACCAATATAACACATGTGTCAACCAATGCATCAACCAATGTTGTTATAAACTCTTAGTAGATAGGTTTTAACAACTCTAACTTGCATTAGTTAACCAATAACCTATATAAGTAGACTAATACATACAAAATCATGATTCTAACAACTTCAAATGCTCAAACCTAATTTTCTTAATTTAAAATTGATTTAAAACTTCTCTAAATTTTTCGTAAATAATGTTTTAATGATGAAAAAGTTTTTTTTAAGATCAAAACCTTAAGTCCCTTTGATGATTGGAAAGGTTCATTCAATAAGTTAAAATGGTGATGTGTTTATGAATGATGAGCCTCTAAAATATCAAAGTGACCAAGTAGGAAGTACAATTTTATAACTATATTGTGTAATATTTTTCTTTGATCTTGATTTTTTTTCATTTAAATGATTTAAACTCTAAATTTTATTTAATGTCTTCATTAGATGTATCTTAATTTATGCATGACATATTTCTTTCATAAAAAACTCATTAATAGTACTTATGTTTTTCAATTATCAAAATATGGATTGCAACATCCTTTGGTTCAATAAGGAAAATGTATGATTTAAATATAAGGAGGAGTTATTTGAGCCTTAGTTAAATGATTAGGTAAAATCCATTCTAAGTAAGATAAATCATTCATAGTTAGCTTGGTAAGTATCAATTTTTTTAAAAAATAAACAATAAAGGAAAAGTGGCTAAGAAGAATCATTATACGTTAGACTGAATTATAATCCAACTAGGTTATATCAATAAGTATAAGCATAAACTATTACTTTAGTCTTAATTTAATTTAATGATCCTGAAAATTGATGCTTAATTTGAATAATGAGACATTATATGTGATTTTAACACAAAGTAGGATAGAATTAAGCTAACCAAGTAACTTAACATTCCATATGTTTTTTATTATTAAATAAATAAATAATGTGTGAATGTTATCATAAATAAATTCACTCCATTAAGTTTTACTTAAACAAAAATTCAAAGTGAATTGTCGGGATATCTATAATACCGTGTTCACCTTTATAACAAAAGATTTGGATCACATTTCAAACAAAGTCTTTCATGCTTCATAAAAATCTAAAAATAATTTTTTATTCATTTTTGATATGGTTTATTAAATGCTTATAGGTGGAATCTTTTTACTTATTTTTTTATTTTAAATTTAAGGATAAATTATTTGAATGGATTTGATTTGAAAGGATGTTTTATGTTAGTTGAACTAAGTTAAAGGTTAGTTTAAAGATTTAAAGACCTAGGTAGATAATGAATGTTGTAGTTAAGTGATGATGAGTAACTTTGATTAACTTGATTGATTTAATAAAATTTCCTAGAATTGAGATATGATTAGGTTGATGGTGGTTGAGATTAGTTTGCTTGAGGATATGTAATATTATAAGTTTGGTAATATTTGATATGCATGAAATGTGGATTTATTTTCTTAGTATTTTGTTATGTTTCCCATCCATATTACCTTAGTTAATTTGTTTTGTTATATGTTTTTAGGTAATTGGGAAGATTTTTCCATATGATGAGCTTAGTCTATAATTAGTGGAGATTTCAAGTGAAAATCTGAAGAAAAGATCAATTTCTATTGAATACGACTTTAAGTGGACATATCAACAAAACACCGATTTTTACTGAACAAGGCCTAGCACACATTCATAAGTGATATTTGTGATAGGATTATTAAGTCATTTTATATGATACTGTGTTTGATTAGTATACATACTAGGATGTTTAGCCTAGGTTTAGTGTTATTTTCTTATAACTTGCATATGTATGTGATTGTATATGATAAATTGCATTTTAGGTTATAAATGAAGGTTTTTAAGCTTAGTTTTTTCATGCTTTTCATGTGTTTTGATGTACATACATTTTTCATGGTTCTATGTCAATGTTTGTGTAGGATTTGGACCTAAAGGCCAAATAGAAAAGCATCAAGCTTAAGAAATAATATCTCTCAGTAAGTGTACGATAGTATTAAAGGGAATCTACTAGTGAATAAAGAACCTAGATAATAGAACAGGCTAAAAGAAAACATTGAGGAGATCCCCTATGTACAAACACTAGCTCAATAACATTCCATTCAAATAATGAAAGTAACAAATAGGAAAATGATAAGAAATTAAAAAGGGTAACTAGAAGGAGCTCCAAAAAGAAGAAGAAATCCCCTTTACCAAGATGAATATTCTATCCTAAAATATTAGAGGAATAAATAGTCATAATCAATAATAACTTCTTTTTGTTTTCATAGATGAACCCTTTTTTGGTTAGTATTTTAGGATAAAATTAAGAAAAGTTTATGGAATATCTTAATCTTTTATAGCACCCTAAAAAAATGCATAACGGGGAAAATAGGCTTGAAAGATGATTTATAACTTCTCTTCTCTAAGGCCTTCCTCTGTTGATTAAACCTAATTGGTCACTTCATTAACTAGATTCTAATACCACTCTTCTGCTTCTACTCTTTGGTTTCCTTTCCAATGTTGTCACCTACCTTCTCCCTTCTCTTCATCTAGTTTTAGATCTTTTTACACCTCAACTCCTAATAGCAGTATTTTAGTCTTTATGGTCCCTCTCGCTTAACAAAGTTACCATTTTTTAGTTACATCTTTTCGAAACTTTATGAACCTTTATCCTTCACTTTCTCTAAATGATTGTTGTGGAGGAAAGAACCACTTATGGCCTCCATCCTTAAAGCAGGTGAGAGATCTAACTCTAAGTCACCTCTACCACATACATGGCAATATATTTTGGTGATTCCACCTCTTCATTATTACACTACTGTCCACTAACCTTGCCTAAGGGAGCTCTGATAGTCTCACCCTCATTAGAAAAACTTAAGTCATCATAGTCTTCTAGGTTAAACACTAGGTGATGAAGCAATGGAAATCTTATGGTTTCCTAGATGTATTACCCAATGAGGACCAACTGTTCCTCTTTAAATTCTCTACAAAACTCATAACTATTGAGGTTATAGAAATTGGACCTTAACATATGAATAAATACCTTTTATTCTCCCAAATGTGAAAGCCTAGGATTAAGCTAAAGGAGATTCAATAAAAGTAGGTTCCCATTTAAGTTAATTTCCAACAAATCCCATTAGAATACTAGTGTATAAATGGTTTAGTCTTTTAGCTAGTTTTATTGACAAACTAGTGTGTATGGATAAGGAAACTTCCATGAAAAAGTGAGTGGGACACACTAGGATATACATTAACATAGATGTTACCACATAACTTAGAATACTAGTGTGTACCACATAACTTAGAATACTAGTGCGTAAATGGTTAACATACATTAGAATACTAGTGTATAAATGGCTTACGTCTTTCAGCTAGTTTTATTGACAAACTAGTGTGTATGGATAAGGAAACTTCCATGAAAAAGTGAGTGGGACACATTAGGATATACATTAACTTAGATGTTACCACACAACTTCGAGAGGATATCACTTTACTTCTGCTACGAGAGGGGGAAAAGTTAATAGATGGATAATTGAACATATTTTTACCCCATATTTTATTTATTTTCTCTTGATATTTTATACTTTTATTATGTATTTGGTACTTAATTCTTTTCAAATGTATATATAGATAATAATTTCCTTCATGGACTTAAAGGAGAAGAATTTGGATGAAAAATATGGCATAAAACAAAGATTCGATGGACAGAAGGGAAACATAACTGTACAGTTTAACAATATTTAGAGAATTTGGTTATAAATGGTTTAAAGCACAGCTGTGCAAGAGACCATGTATCAACCAAAACCTATAATTCCTTATAAAAGATTATTTTTGAAGGAAATTAAGGGAGAGATGAAAGGAGAAATTTTAAACCTTTCAGAGGCAATTTTAAGTGTGATAGTGAGCCAGAGGAGTGAGAAACATGAAGATTTTATTGACAGATCCATTGGAATATAACATTAGGCCTCTACATCGCTATAATACTCAATAGAAGACAATCAGAGAGATTTAAAATTATGATTCTATTGTTTTCAATTGATCTTTCTATTTATGTATGTTTGATTTTGTATTCACTGATTTGTAACTAAATATTTCATTAGTATTTAGGTTAGATGAACCCTATTTTAATATCTTAACATGTGTTGATTTTTTTGTTAATGTAATTGATTGATTGATTTGTTGTGATCCAATTACTTGTTTTATTTATGTTCTAATAATCTTGAATATTATATCATAATCTGATTTCATACATAAAGATTGAGAAATACCACTGATGAATAGATATATGGTAATTGGAAAGAGTTGATTGCAACGATAAAGATAAGATGACATAAATCTTCTAGATTAATGTCAAACCTAATAGAGGGACCTATAAATGAGTAACGTAATCCTATAAAATTTAACCTGAGAAATTTGGTTAGAAACCTTAGGATTAATTGTTAATAGACTCAAGGTCAGCTACGTACGATAGGAGTCTCCACTGTCCAATAAATCAACAAAACAATTGTATAAAAAATTAACTTGTTAAAGTTTTAGGGGGATTCGAAATTGTTTGATATTGGTAGTTAACTCAGTGCTTCGTAATTCTTTGCTTTAATTATGCTACCCATTTAGTTTATTTTAATTCCTTCAATTCAAAACGACAATTAATCTTTAGACTAGATAATAGAATAATGGTAATTACTAGTACTCACTATCCTCTTAGGATCTACCCGTACTTACGAGTACTAGCTATAGCTACGCTATGCACTTACTGTATTATAATATTGACACTCACAAAATTAGTCAATCAATTTTTTAACGCCGTTTCCAAGGACGGTGATATTAAGAACACCCTATTTTTATTAATCTAGTCATTATTTTAGTTTGTTTATTTTGATTTATTTTGTTTATTTCGATTTATTTTTGTTTTACTTTATGTTATTTAATTTTTTTAAGTTAGTTTATTCTCTTAGTTTTATATTTAGACTCTAGGTCAGTTTATGATTTGGAGCACAACTGAGTACTTACTAGACACAATTCTTGAGATAGAAAGAACTGAGTGAAGGAATCATCGTAGGACTAATATTAGAGTATTTGAGCTAAATCTTCAAATAGAAGATTTGGAAGGTCATATGGACATGGTGGAATCTTGTAACATCATGAGCCAACCATGCATGATGTTTTGACTATGTTAGGCCAGACTTCACTGACATGGAATCTAGCATAGTGATACCGATTGTCCAAGAGAATAACCTTAAGATTAAGTCGAGCATTATCTAGATAGTGCAACGGTCACTCCAATTTGATGGACCACAAGACGAGGACCCCAAAACACACTTCTCTAACTTCTTAGAGATCTGTAGCACTTTTAAGATCAATGAAGTGAACATTGACGCCATTGGAATGTGTCTATTTCCTTTTTCATTAAAAGGAAGGCTAAGCAGTGGCTAAGCTTTATGCCATGTTCGTCACTTACCACTTGGGATCAAGTGACAAATTTTTTTTTACTTAAGTACTTTCCATATGTAAAGACTGCAATGTTGAGAAATGGCATCTCATTATACTGCCAAAATAAAGGTGAGTCATTGTATGACATCCGGGAGAGATTTAATGGGATACTTCGATGTTTCCCACTTTATGGACTACCTTTGTGGATGGAAATCCAGACCTTCAATAATAGGTTGATTCAAAGTACAAGGAAGTCAATAAATCTAGTAGATGGAGGGATGCTAAACAATAAAACAACTAGAGTAGTTAGGAGGAGGAATAGGACTCTATTAGAAATGGTAAGATCAATGATGTCCTACACTAGCCTTCCAGAATCGTTATGGGGAGATGCCATACAAACGGCAACTTATCTTTTTAACTTTGCTCTATCAAAATCAGTGCCTAAAACACCGAGGGAGTTGTGGACTAGACGAGTGCCTTCATTAAGGCACTTGAGGACTTGGGGTTACCTAGCCTATGTTTTAAGGCCTGAATTCACAAATATGGAACCAAGGTCAGAAGTATGTTTGTTTGTAGGATATCTTAAGGGTACACGAGGGTACTATTTTACAATCCTTAAGATAGGAAAGTATTTGTGTGGACAAATGCGACCTTCTTAGAGGAAGAATTTATGAGAAATCACAAAGGAAGAAGTGAAGTAGTACTAAAGGAGTTAGCTATTTCATCCAAACCAAGATTTGATTCGGATACAGCGGAACAAGATGTCAAAATGAATTCAAGAGTTGAATCGGAAGAGCAGCCTAAACATCAAATAGTGCCTAGAAGTAGTGGGAGGATTGTGAGACAACCAAACAGGAATCTAGGTCTAGTAGAAGGCATAATTTCTATCTCAGGCTAAGAATTAACGGATCCCATTACTTATCCATAGGCTATTAATGACGTTGATGCGAAAAAATGGCTCAAGGCAATGGAATCGGAAATAAATTCCATATATGCTAACGAATTCTGGATCCTTGTAGATCTACCACCAGGTGTAAAAGCCAAAGGGTTTAAATGGATCTTCAAAAGGAAGAGAGGATATGATGGAAAGGTAGAGACTTTTTCTCCGATTGCCATGTTTAAGTCCATCAAAATTTTTTTGGCTATAGTAGCTTATTTTGATTATAAATATGGCAAATGGACGTCAAGACCGCATTTCTTAATGGGGATCTTGAGGGGACCATTTATATGGCCCAACTAGAAGGATTCATTTAGCCAAGTAATGAGCATAAGGTATAAGTTGCAAAGGTCTATTTATGGACTTAAGCAAGCATCTAGGTCTTGGAACATTAGGTTTGATAAGGCTATCAAAACCTATGGGTTCATACAAAACCTATATGAGCCTTGTGTCTATAAAAGGATACAAGAAGGCAAGGTTACTTTTCTAATTCTATATGTTGATGACATTTTGCTCATTAGGATGATGTAGGAATGTTATCTATGGTCAAGGGATGGCTAAACGAACAACTCTCAATGAAGGATTTGGGAGAGGCTAACTATGTTTTAGGGATCAAGCTTATAAGGAATTGTAAGAATAAGCAGATAGCCTTATCTCAAATGACCAACATTAAGAACACGCTTAATAAGTTTACCATGCAGGATTTCACACCTACTAGATATGGAATTAAACTTTCAAAGGAGCAGGCACCTACATGCTTAATAAGTTTACCATGTACGATTTCACACCTACTAGATATGGAATTAAACTTTCAAAGGAGCAAGCACCTAAGAACCAAAAGGAGGTCGAACGCATGTGCAACATTCCATATGCTTCGATAGTTAGAAGTTTATTGTATGCTATTCTTTGTACTAAACCGGATATCTATTACGCAGTAGGACTGGTAAGTAAATTTTAGTCCAATCCAGGAATGTAACATTAGACTGCAACTAAGTGCATGCTAAAGTATCTTCGTAGGACGAAGAACTTATTGCTTGTTTACTCTAAAAGTGACCTTATTCCAACAAGATATATAGATTCTGATTTCTAATTAGATGTGAATTCAAGGAAATCAACTTCTCGTTCTATATTTACTTTGAGAGGTGGAGCCATAGTCTGGAGGAGTGTTACGTAATCTTGTGTCGCTGATTCGACTATAGAGGCTGAATATGTTGTCACTTATGAAGCAGCAAAGGAAGCAGTCTGGCTTCGCAAGTTCCTAAAGGATTTGGAGGTAGTTCCTAAGGTAAAAAAGGCCATTAAACTTTATTGTGATAATAATGGGGCAGTGGCTAATTCTAAAGAACCTTGAAATCACAAAGCTATCAAACACATTGAGAGAAAGTATCATCTCATAAGGGAGATAATACAACGTGATGAGGTGGATGTGGTAAAGATTCCCACAGATCAAAATCTTACTGATCGATTCACGAAAACGTTGTCACAGAAAATGTTCGAGGTTCACCTAGAAGGAATGGGAATAAGGGATATATCAAACTTTCTTTAGGGTAAGTGGGAGATTGTTAGGGTTATATAAATATAGTTCCCTGGAAAGCAAGTGTATTTACATATAACTTATTTTTCTTCCAGTTACAATATTGTAATGAAAACATTTATTAATAATAAAACAAAAAAGTTTAGTTTTTTTTATATAAGCATAATATAACTAGTTATAAAGTATCAAGGTTCCTTTATAAATAATATACATATACATAGAGATGTATTGGAAAAATTTATATTATTAGGGTCTAAATTAATTGATTCACAGTCGAATAATCAAGTTGATCGTTTGATTATGGTTTACACTGTAGTGTTGCGATTTACCTCCGTGTAAATAAAGAAGTTTACTTCAAGGGAATGGTGAGTTTCAAATCATAACAGTTATTGACTATCGATAATGGCACTAGTAAATGAATCTGAAATCGCTTATTTTTTAAAGAATAAAGTAGGTCGTTACTTTATTCTTAAAACATACACCTTAGCATTGGTTTATTACGAACCACGATCTTGATGAGTGGTGAGCTCATGTGTGTTTCATTATAATTCTTGACATGATCAGAATGGATTTTTATGGGGTATCAATCCAGTGTCCGCATGTTGGAATTATTAATTTAAACATTCATCAGGGAATATTCACTTAAATGACGAGTTTATAGTCATATCTTCACTTCTAGATGTTTTACAGAGATTGGTGATTAAACTAGCGCCAGTAGCTTGATGGACTAGCTACCTATCAAGTCTTAACACCAAGATTAGATCTTATGTGTTAATCACCATGTAGAGTGAAAGGGAGATCTAAAAGGAAAAACCAATAGAAGGGCAAAACGGTATTCTTTATTGTGAAGATGGCTATAATATGGTTCATAATAGAGTTTGTGATTAGACATCAGATTAATAATTTGAAACATATTTTCTCATAATTTTAAGTAATTCAAGAGTTCAACCAATTGGCTTTAGTGGAATGACATTTGGTTAATAAGTCAGAATTAATTCTAATGAGTTCAATTAGTTTCTGGTTTACTGGAGCTTTAATTGTCCAATTAGATTCCCTGCTTGGCATCTACGAAGGTTATCAAGGAAAGTATGAAAAATAAACGGAGGTTATCAGGAAGAAAATGAGACAGTTTAGAGAGAAATGGACGAATTGGATTTAGGCCAATAAGACCGGAACAATTTAATTAAGAGTTAATTAGAATAGGTCTTAAGCCTATAATTAAATGTTGGGCTTACACTAATTAATTATTAATTATAAGCCCAAATGAACATTTAATATTGAGTTGGATTTTGATTTAATTAATTAGATTATTTGGATTAAAAATAAAAGGAAGGCAAAAATCGAATTCTACAAAGATGTAAAACTTAGTTATATCTTTTATTAATAAAAGCATGAAAGGAGTGGGCATTAAGGTAATGCTCATCATTAAATGTTTTTTGATGGCTTGTTTTAATATAGCATAAGTGCACAACTCTTGGAATTCATTTTAAATGAAAGGTTGCATTCCTTTAATTAAAAGAATGGATGGTGCGTTTTTATTATCTCTCTCTCCACTCTCATGCAATGAATTCGGTGATGTTCTTTTTTAAATGGTTTTGATGTTTGTTTTAAAAGCATATATAGACAACACTTTTATTTATTCAAAAGTGAATGAGGGGGTATGGTTTTTTTTTTTTGGAGCTCTCCATTAAACTATTAGCAACTCTCTATTAACGAATTGGCAACTCACTATTAGTCTCTCCATTTTTCTCTCAAAAACCATTCGACCATAAAGAAGAAGGCTGTCTCCATTTGATTTTTTTAGCCAAATATAGAAAATAAGAATGTCTCATTTTTTGGTTCTTTGAACTAACCAAATATAATAAAAAGTTTGCTGTCCAATTTTTCATCTCCTTTCCTACCAAAGGATCTTGATAACCAAGCAATCAAAGGAGAACAAGTGGTAGATCGGATTGGTTAAGGACACAACAGCGAGGAGTCAAACCTGTAGTAAGGAGTCAGTAAAAATTCCAATCTTGTTCTTATTTTCCTTATACCGTATCATGTACGGATTAAAACATGTTGATTTGGTGTTACACTTCCGCTATATTTTGATTTCGAAAAAAGTTTTTTGAAATGGTACCGTTTAGCCAAACCAAGTATGTTTTTGGTTTTCTATCCAACAGGCTCACCCTCTCAGTTTATTGCCAAATTATTATGAACAGATATTGAATCACAATTAAATCAATAAAAACACAATCAACCAAACTTTATTAATATCAAGGGTCAAAAACTTGAAGGTGAGTTTAGCCATAAACCAACACTCAACAACAGTTAATTTCAATAATCATCCCAATTTCATAAATCCATAAAATTGAAATAAAAATAGAAATACTGTCAGAACAAATTTATGGAGGCAGAGATTGCGAGAAACCACCTGTTTTGGGAAGTATGTCACGTCAACCTTTGTCTTCGTGACTCTCTTCCTTCGTCTCCTTCCTTAATCTCTCAATAATTCTCTAGGTTTCTTTCAGAATGTGGTTGATATGAATGCTCTATTTTCAGACTCTCCAAGGCTACTGGTTCTATCCCTTTATGATGTATTTATACTTTGGACGCCTTAGGTTTAAGTTAGGGTAAAGTGGTCTGAAAAATCTTGTGAAACTCAAGTTTTTGCTTCAGCCGGACACAAGCCACGATCGTGGCCCTGCCTGGCACGATCATGGCTAGTGTTTAACCCTCTTTGTCATGATTATGACCCAAAGTACATGATTGTGGCCTGGATCCAAGCTCTCTGTCAGAACCATACCCAAAGTGCACGATCGTGGCCTGGCTACCCTAGCTTGTCCCTCTCTATCATGATCGTGACCTATTGTGTCATGATTTTAGGCTATTTTTTTAGCTCGAAACTCTTCGTAACATCTCCGTTCTTCGCCGTTTACCCTAAAGCATTAACAAACACATCAAAGTTCCTAAAAAATATACCAATTAAGCTCAAAGACTCATACTAACCCATAAAAACACTTAAAGACATGAGCTAACACAATTAAACCATAAATACACACTTAACACTCAAATTCACACTAAATGCCTAACAAATTATACCCTAAAACACAATGCAAATCGCAACTATCAATTGCAAACTATCTTGTAGTTAGGATCTTACCAAAAGATCAATCTTATCATTAGAAAAAGAAATTCTTTACGGGTTTGCTAGATATCTAGGAAGACCCTTATTTTTTTCTGTACTTGTACGTACTAAATAATAAGGAGATGTATACCTCACTTGAAAGGGTGGAAAATAGTACAACACTATCATACAGGACCCACTAGTGGACACCATAAGGCAAATAGGATGACCCAGAAGATCTTAGAATTAGGTTTTTATTGGCTATCCATTTTTAAGGATGCCTAAATGTATGTAGCTTCATGTGACAGATGCCAAAGATCAGGTAATATCTCTCATGGGGATGAATTACCCCAAAAAGTTATTCTTGATTGTGAAATATTTGATGTCTAGGGGATTGATTTCATAGGTCTATTTATAAGTTTGTTTAGTAATAAATATATCCTAGTAGTCATTGATTATATTTCTAAATAGGTGGAAGCATAAGTTTTACCCACAACTTGTAACACACCACTCCCATAGAGCATATGTTTGAACTTATCGACGATATTCGAGAAGATACTCTATGAGGATGACATGTGAAGATCATTAAAACAACTCTTTATTAATAATTTAAGCAACAAACACATCTTAAGCAATCTAATAATCATTTTGTCCCATTTTGTTTACAAAAATATCCAGTTATAAATGTCATTACACTTTGCAATTCACATATACATTGTACAACATTTAAAAAATACAATTCTTGATACAAAAAGAATTGAAGACATGTGTAGGTATAAACTGATCCCGACCACTAGCTCATGACAAAATGCAGTAGGTACTTAAACTAGTGTAGCTAGATCTCCTTTAAACCTGAAAGAAAACGTTACAATTTTGATGAGTTTTGTGAACTCAGTGAGTGAACCATCCTTGATGTGCTCACTCATATCAAGCACATAAACAATTCACATTTCAATTCATGGACATATCATAACATCAAATATTGCATATCAAGTCACATTTCATCATGGTTCAACTAATACAATTTGTATATAATATTTCACATTTTCATTTAAGAATAGTCCAAAAAATTAATTTCAGTCATTCATATAATTTATGTCAAGTTATATGTAAATGCATATATGACTCCACTTTCCTTGTTACTTTGTTGTGATCGAGCACCTTTTTAACTGCCCCGTATCCATTGTTGATATCAAGCTCATTAATAACTGTCCCATATCCATTGTGGATACCGGGCTCATTTTGTATACTAAGCCTAGGGCACTTTATACATATTTCTGAGCTTTAAGCTATTTTTCACTGGCCATTGCAGTCATAACTTCCTTTATCTGATCATTCATTTCAATGTAATGAGATTCATCAATTCACATTATATGCAATTATCAACTTTCATTCATTTCACATAGTCATTTACACATTTTCATTGGACCTAAGTCCGTCATTCAATGTTTCGTTGAGTACACTTATTTCTTTTAGATTCACATTCACTTATGAAACACTTCCAATGCGATCTCAATTATCAAACTCCTCATACCATTAATGTTCGAAATTATCACATTCACAATAATAATAGTTCAGTAGGTAAAATTAAGCAAATACAAATCAATCATAGTGAGTAACATCTAGGTTGACTCACAATACATTCTAGATTAGCTATTGCCTCGACGAATCAACAATGTCTGGATGCTGACTTTCAATTTTGTATATCTAACTTTATGCAACATACACATTGTGCACACATTACTAATTTGCTCAGTCACATACATATATGTACATGTGTTATGTTCAATGCATGCTCAATTGACTTTCCTAGGTATCTATCCTTAGACACGAGTTATGATCATTCAAACATTATCACTTGTATATGTCTAGCTTGCACTTATATTTACACCTCAAATATACTTGATTACTCTAACGTCATCAATTATATTATCACCAACCCTTTTATAACATTATAAAATCACACAATATCCAATTCTTATTCATTCATATTTAATACACCTTACTTATTCTTTTGGATCACAATTGCATTCCTAAGAACACTTTCATTCCTATAACTCTCATAATTTTCCAGATTTTGATACATTTTCATCAACCATCCATTTCTTAGTTATAACCTCAATTATCAACCTAAAAATATAAAACACCTTACAATTTATTCAACCTCAAAATAGGTTCATTTTAAGCCTCAATCAAGTCTAAATGCACCATAGGAATGTATCTTATCATTAGTTGATTCAACAATCACTTAATAGACAACATTTCACTTTCCATGCAATTCCCACAATCGTAGAGGACTTCCTATGATCATGGGATGATTCATCTAAAAGTTTTTCACCTTAAATGCACTTCCCACAATCATTGAGGCATTGTCACAATCGTGGGATGCCTAATCTATGAATTTCCCAGTCTTTTTCTTCAATGTTTTTCCAGATTTTAACCATTTCTTACCAACTTAAAACATCTTATGCAGTTTTCATTATTTCCACTTCATTTACTCTTCATTTTCACCTCAATTCAATCTCAAAATCATCCATACTACAACTCATAAACTATTATTTCTCTTTTACATAAAAACAGAACATCAAATGTATCTATACATTCATCAACGTTCAATATACATCATACACCATTATCACAATCTATTTATGCTTAAACTATCATCACATACGTTTCTATTAATCAAGCCATAAAGCTTAATAATATACTTACTTCTTTAGCTCAAACCTTTCTTAAATTACCATGTAACCTAGCTCCTCCAAGCTCACACGATCATCAACATTTTAGGGAGGAATAGGTTGGGTCTTTTAGTAATAAGAAGAAGATAATAAGATATTTGAGTACTAAAGTGTAAGATTGTGGCAAAGCTTAGCATTGAAAGGGTTGGGTGAGAGTGAAGGTGAGCATCGTGAATGGAGAAAAGAAAATGAAGAAGAATAAAGAATGTAATAAAAATGAAAGACAAAGAAGGTCTTTCATGTGTAAATATTGTGAGTGAGGTGTGTGGCAAGTCTTGTGACACTTGTCACTTACCATATGTCCTCAACTTATGATCCCATATATCTCTTAATATCTAGTCCATTTTGTCTCCCAATTTCCAAGCCATTTGTCACCTACTTTTCTATGCCACTTTTCAATAAATCCTAATGCCACATGTTAATTATTTCTACTGCCATGTGTCACTTATTTCTACTACCATGAGTCAATTTGTCTTGCCACTTGACATTTTTCCTAGTCCAAAAAATAGATAAATTCATAAATCTCCCAATCATAACAATTAATTCCAATTTACTAACTATAATCCATCAATTCTTATCATTGGTAAACCAAAGTACAAGGCATTGAAAATGCACATGGACAATTCACATTTCAATTCATAAACAAATCATAACATCAAATATTGCATATCAAGCCACGTTTCATCATGGTTCAACTAATACAATTTGTATACACTATTTCACGTTTTCATTTAAGAACAGTCTAAAAAATTAATTTCAGTCATTCATATAAGTTATGTCAAGTTATATGCAAATGCATATATGACTCAACTTTCATTGTTACTTTTTTGTGACCGAGCGCCTTCTTAACTGTCTCGTACCCGTTACTGATACTGGGCTTATTAATAACTATCTTGTATCCATTGTGGATACTGGGCTCATTTTATATACTGAGCCTGGGGCTCTTTACACACATTTCTAAGCTTTAGGCTCTTTTTCACTGGTCACTATGGACATAACTTTCTTTATCTTATCACGTTTTTCAAGGTAATGAGATGCATCAATTCACATTATATGCAATTAACAACTTTTATTCATTTCACGTAGTTGTTTACACGTTTTCATCGAATCTAAGTCCGGCATTCAACGTTTCATTAAGTACATTTATTTCTTTCAGATTCACATTCACTTATGAAACACTTCTAATGCGATCTTAATTATCAAAATCCTCAGACCATTAATGTCACATAAATATTCAATCATACGCATATGTACATGTGTTATGCTCAATGCATGCTTAATTGACTTTCTTGGGTATTTATCCTTAGACATGAGTCATGGTCATTTAAACATTATCACTTATATATGTCTATTTTGCACTTTTTTTTACAAATCAAATATACTTGATTACTCTAACTTCATCAATTATATTATCACCAACCCTTATATAGCATTATAAAATCACATAATTTCTAATTTCTCATTCATTTATACTTAATACACCTTACTCTTTCTTTTGGATCATAATTGCATTCCTAAAAACACTTTCATTCTTATAACACTCATAATTTTTCAGATTTTTATACATTGTCAACAACCATTCATTTCTTAGTTATAACCTCAATTGTCAACCTAAACATATCAAACACTTTATCAATTTATTCAACCTGAAATTAGGTTCATTTTAAGCCTCAATCAAGTCTAAATGCGCCATAGGAATGTATCTTATCATTAGTTGATTCAATAATCACTTAAAAGAAAACATTTCACTTTCTAAGCAATTCCCATGATCGTGAAGGACTTCCCACGATCATGGAATGATTCATCCAAAAGATTTTCACCTTAAATGGACTTTCCAAGATCGTGGAGGCATTTCCACAATCGTGGGATGCATAATCTGTGAATTTCCCAGTCTTTTCCTTCAATGTTTTTCCATATTTTAACCCTTTCTTACCAACTCAAAACATCTTATGTATTGTTCTTTATTTCTACTTCATTTCCTCATCATTTTCACCCCAATTCCATCTCACTCATTGATACTACAATTCATAAACTATTATTTCTCTTTTACACAAAAACGGAACATCAAATGTATCTATACATTCATCAACTTTCAGTACACATCATACACCATTATCACAATCTATTTATGCTTAAACTATCATCATATTCCTTTCTATTAATCAAGCCATAAAGCTAAATAATATACTTACTTGTTTAGCTCAAACCTTTCTCAAATTACCATGTAACCTAGCTCCTCCAAGCTCACACGATCATTAACATTTCAGGGAGGAATATTTTGGGTCTTTTAGTAATAAGAAGAAGATAATAAGACATTTAAGTAGCAAAGTGCAAGATTGTAGCAAAGTTTAACGTTGAAAGGGTTGGGTGAGAGTGAAGGTGAGCATCGTGAATGGAGAAAAGAAAATGAAGAAGAATAAAGCATGTAATAAAAATGAAAGACAAAGAAGGTCTTTCATGTGTAAATATTGTGAGTGAGGTGTGTGGTAAGTGTTGTGACACTTGTCACTTGCCACTTGTCCTCAACTCATGATCCCATATATCTCTTAATATCTAGTCCATTTTGTCTCCCAATTTCCAAGCCATTTGTCACCTACTTTTCTATG
>JAOQML010134748.1:0-16536 GCA_027568935.1 Erythroxylum urbanii | reverse complement strand
TACAACTTTCTCTCTTTTTCTTTCTTAACACTCACGACTCTCTTCTCTTCTTGTCTTATTAGTTTAAGACAAATTTTTAACCTTCCTATCTTACCCTTCCTTATTCAATCTAATTCCTCTTAACTCCTTGTCTTAATTCTAACTCTTCCTTTTGATATATGCTACCACAGGAAAATAATAATAGACCAAATTAAACTCTATAATTTTCTAGTTCATAAATTCTACTTATATTCATGCTTTCTAATTTAATAAAATAAATTCTAAGAAAATTCAGAGTCCAACATGAAATAATCTAGAAAACTCTTCGTCTCTCTTCTTTCTTAGTTTCTCTCATCTTTTTTCATGTATTACTATCAAGGCTTATTTTGAAAGTAGTTGAGATGATATTTTGATGGTAAAACCTAGTTTTTCTCAAGTTAAACTACTGGATTTTATTCTCAACCTTGTTTACTTTGCTTGTGATAAACAGCAATGATAGTACCAAGGTGGAGCAGCGGCAGCGATGGAGAAGTAGATTAGAAGAAGAGACGATGCTATCAAGTCATCGGAGAGGAAAGTCGACAGAGAGGAGACGTCGGAGAGGAGAACTAATGTGTGTGTGTTAGTGAGAGAGAGAGAGAGAGAGTAGAAGAGTAGGAGCATCAGTGGAGCGAGGGGGTTTGAAGAAAAAAAATTTCAGAACAATCCCCTTATTTTTGAAATTTTACAATACTGATTGTTACCATGCAAAATCGCCAATACCGACCACCAATACCTTTGAACACGGCTTTATACCATTTTTTGGTCAGAACGGTACCTTCCAGCTGGTACCAACTAATACGGTACAAAATTCATATCACTCATATAACCCCATCCATGTTTTTCTTTTAAAATGTGACTAATAGCTAATTTAATATGTACTTAGTTTTCATTGTCAATTATACTAAAAGCATATGAATATACCACTAACTCAAAGATTGTTAAAGACTATAAATCAACTTTAATAATCTAAACATTTTATGCTTATGGCCTTTTTAAATAGAGCATATTAGTTGTTCTATATAGATTTCTTCATTTTTCCATTCAATGTAGTCTTTAGATCCATTTTATATAAATCTCTATTCCAGCAACTAAAGCTATAATTAATCAACTTGATATAAAATTCACAACAGGAGAGAATGTTTCCTCACAATATGTTCCTATTATGTTTTTCTCTTTGAAAACACTAGATGAATTATTAAGTTATAATATTGCTATTAGACCTTTGCTTAATTTTGAGAGCTCATTTGTTCTTAATGGCCTTACTTTCTTTAGGAAGATTAACCAAGACTTACACTTAGTTCGAGATCATTAAACTTAACTTTTCTTCTATTGCTTTAACGTATTCTTTTTTATCAAAACTAGATAAGAGTCCTTTCACATTTCTCCAATCATTATTTTTCATATGGATTTACCTTAAAGGTTTCCCTTTTAACATTAAAATTCTATTTCGGAATTAATCTACTCATACTATAGGTACAATTGAATGTTTTCAGGAACATATCTCTCTACTTTCATATTGCTCCTATTTGAATCAAATAATAGGAGGGCATTAAGATTTAATTACTATTGATCATAAACTAATTCATAATCTCCTAAATTACTCTCACTTAGATCTGTTTCATCCAATTGGTCTCAACTTACTATATTAGCTTAATTCAATATCTCATATAGAGATAAGTTTTGTCCTAAATTTACCTGCCTTGGACAAGCATTCTCCAAGGCAGTGATCTTCATCAATCTAAATTCAATTACTTTTTCTTGCCTCATTAATCTATAAACACATACCCTTAAAATGTTTAAAGTGTCTTTTAGGGAGATTCTTCTTCCTTCTATGACCTAATTTTGCTATACTTTACGAGGGATCATGAATGTAAATGGTACATCACCGACAGTTTAATTAGATATTATAAATCAATTCTCTTATCCATAACTTATATTAGTAACTAATTTGATAAACACCTAATCGAGTACATGTATAGCTTTTGATAACACATCATCAAATAAGTGATATATAAATTTGCCTGTACCATTATAGATCTAAATGTGTCAAAAAGAAAATTCTATTTCTCCTCTCTACAACATTATTTTGCCAAAGGATTTATGGAATATTCATTTTTCTATTTATTCATTTTTCATCACTTAACCTCTTGAATTGATTAAAAAAGTACTCGTATCCATGGCCAGTTCTTAGAGGCTTTATTTGCTTATCTAATTGGTTATCAACTAATGTCATATGCTTTTAGGAACAATATAATGATTCAAATTTATGAGAAATCAAATAGATATAACCATACCAAATATGGTCATTAATAAAGGTGATAAAAGACTGCTATATAAAAATTAGTTCTGTCCTACCTTCAATTCGAGTTTTTTATAGATTGGTAGTATCAGAGCTTGGTATCCACCACGTTGTAAGTTCGCCTCCCTAGTGCAACGAACTAGGATCGCTTGGTGGCGCTTGCAAAGTGTGGTGGACCCATCCATGCCTCGCAAGTGAGCCTATACTCACAAGCATTCCCAGTTCGTTTATGCTGGGATTCGAACTCTCAATGACGTGGAAGGCAATCAAATTCTGATGCCACTTTGTTACCCAAAATTCGAATTGAAAATAGGGCGTTATCAAACCCGTGCTAGTACCCTGGTAAGGCCTGAATTGATCGAGGTGTCTTTTCAAAGAAATGGGAGATTTACTTGCTTCTCAAACGCAAAGAATAAGTAAACTTTTGAATTATATATTATATATGTTTTCTTCAACCAAACAAAAAAATAACATATTACTAAGAATATATCAAGAATGGAACGGTAATTCGAGTCAGCTAAATACCCTATTAGAGTTCCCTGAACTGATTCATACTCACTAAGTACACAAAGGAAACATGAAAAGAAAAAAAACGTCGTTTTTGTAATATGATTATATTACGGAGCTATTAAATTTTCGAAAAATACAAGTCAACGGACGAAGCATGCTTCTCCTCAAGTATCATAATGTGTTCAATTCAATCCGCTCTTCATGTTGACAGACGTTGAATAGATTCTAAATTGACATTTAACAAAAATTGTGGACTCGAGTTAATACAACCCAAAAATTAATATACTAAATTACGAGCCAAGTACGAAGTGAGGCTTTACTAAAAGGCTTGGGCCAACCACCACACCTCTACCCATTGAAACATTAAACGTCACAATTATTCAATAATAAAATTCTTTATAACTGATAGATAATTAGAATCTTTAATAATGTCATACTAAATTTAATTGTAAAAGAACTTTTAAAAATCTGTATGCTAAATATAAAAAGCACAAACTTTTACATCTATAAACTGATGTTTTTAACCACCTAATAAGATAGTCTATTATTTGGTGGCCAACTAAAATTAGAATTCCAACTTCTAAAATTGTAAAAATTTGCATTATATTGTTTACATAAATTTGTTTTCTGGCTTTTGAAATTCTAAATAGTTTAAATTTCACAATATCAATTTGAAGTTCTTCTAAATCAAAAGATTGAAATATCAATTCAACGTAGATCCTAATTTCAATTCTATTGTTACCATCAAATAAGGGGGGTCCGATTCAAGTGAGTTCAACAGCAAACAACTCTCCATCATAATGGAGATCCCATGTAAGTAACGAAAGCATAAAATGGTAACGACTTTTTCACCAATTACTTGGAAGAATAAGTAGCTTAAACTTATTTGTAACGGAACAGTTCTCTTTTACCACAAAGGTAAGATAGTTAAAACCAAAAGATGTAATCCCCCTTGTTATCACAATAATGTTATGGCACATGACGAAAAGCAATTACATACCCTTATTTTACAAGGCTGCAACTGATCAAATATCATATATCGCGTCAACTGAGTTTTACTGAAAATTCTGCAGAACGACCAAGTAATATCGATTTGTGTTGGAATCAAGAAACATATAGAGGCTCTGGCTCTACTTTTCTTCTAATCCTGGGGGGAGATAATAAAAGGCATTAAGATTGTGTTTGGCAAAAAAGCAGTTGGCAAAACAGTATGCTTGAAAGCATTCAGTTTGGAAAAGTATGATGTATGTTACACATGTGATTATGTCAAGCAGAACATATTTTTAAAGGAGTTCAGCTTTAGTACGTTTTCGATCTTAGGAGTTACGAATACGAAAGAACATAATCAGAAGAAAAGTATCCACTGGTTGATCAATCATAACTAAATGCCGGAAATGATTTGAAAGCATAAAACAAAGTCCCAAGAAGTTAAGCCACATCAATTTGCTCACCAATTGTCTTCAGCCCACTTGCAGCCATCAGTATCTACAACATGCAAGCTGTAGGCATGTCTTGATTTCGGGGACATATTCTCAAAACTGTTTGAACATGCAAAAAAAGAGAGTTACCACCTATTGAAAAGTAGCACTCACAATCATCTTGGTAACTGACTCCTATACATGAAATATGTATGTGTGTGTGTGTGTACAAACTCACCTCTGGTGAATAAGGTCGCCGTGAATAACAACCAAAGAGCCAGCTTTAACTTCAATTGGAACAAAATCTTTTTGATCATAAGAAGGGGATGGTCGATCAAAATAAACACCCTGCTCCCCTCTAAGAAACCTTCTCACCAGGCCATCTAAATAAAACAACACACACAAAGAAAGATCAAATTATGCAGTTCTAAAAGTACAAAACAACCAAGTAACCCATTAAAATAGAAAATACTTTTGTGGGATCCAAGAATGGCCCAAATACAATTGTTTACCATTGCATCAGTTCTACAAGTATAAAACAACTAAATAGCCCATTAAAACAGAAAATACTTTTATGGGATCCGGGAATGGCCCACAGGCAACCATTTTCTACTTTCGCATCTTCCAAAGCCAACCAAAACCCTGTGCAGGTTGTCGGTTCAGTGTATAGGAATGAATTATCTTGGTGAGGCACTACTTCGCCTCCAATGCCTGGTTGCTGTGGATATAAATCATTCGGATCACTTCACACTCTTAAACTCAATATAAACTAATGGAAGAAACATCAAAAATATCAAAAGAAATGTGTCAATGTTGATAGTTATAGATGTCATCATCCAATAAACACCTTAATTGGAATTCATGTTCAAAAAATCTTTGGCATGTCATTGTAGTTCTAAAATTTTCCGTATCATCCATGCTAACCAATCAACTCATGAAACTTAACAAATTCAAGTGCATACATTCCATAATGAAATCTAAACTGAATGAATTGTACCAGTAATGGATACATCCCATTGGGAAGTATGCGTAATGATTGATTTGAAGTCAATAGTTTGGGAATACCTTTGCTGTAATGCATATTGCCAAGGCACCTTACATTCTATGATTAACATTGTATAAGACCATAAGGATGTGTTGAGACCAGATTCCAGCAACAATATAGTAAGAGGAAAAATAAAAAGTCTAGCAATTCTGGCAATTCAAGCAATATGTGAGGGTAAATTGGGAAATCTTAGAAGGAAGGTGAGCCATGAGAGAGTTAGTTAGATCGGGGAATAAAATGTTGTTATGGGGAGAGAGAATGGGTATTCAGTTATGATATGTTAGGAGGTGGATTTCTGGAGATTAGCTAGCTCTCAAAGTCTAGCTGAGAAATATCATTATCACCATTTCTCTCATCACTTTTCCATATTCCTTTCTTCTCTATTGCTGTCTGCGTATGTTTTCTGTGTAGGCTACTGCTAGTATTGGTTATCTAGTGTTAGAGAAGGTTGTCTCTAACAGGATGCAATACTATAAAGAAACAATTTAGAATCTGATGAAAATGGTAATAGAATCTAAGATGTCGCATCATTACTATCTGTAAGTGATTTTTCATGTCTTCCTTGGACTTCAACATGGAATCCTTCTTACATTCAAAAGTTCAAAAAGGCGTATGTGCATATCTGTAAATTTCAACACTAAGCAAGCTATAAATTAAATAGTAACAGAATTCATACAAAGTAATAGCTTGAGCTAATGTCGAGTTTTATATCGGTAGCTAATTTAGAAAATGAATTCTTAAGCATTAGAAAAGGTACAAATCCATTTGTAAATCTTCTATGTTTAAGTAATTCTTATTTAATAGTCTCAGATGTATGAATATAGGTTTCTTTATTTTTGGATCAGCTTTTGCTATAAAAGAAACTCCAATCAATGGTAGTGACTCTAAAAGTACCTTAAAAATGTACATAGACTGAATGATGATTGGCCTCTTGTAACCCAGAGACAGTAACAAGTTTGACACTTTCTCAGAGCAAGAGAAGTTTCTAAATACTGGGTCAAGCTCATGTAAGGCTGCAAGAAGATATATCCATGTGAGCAACTCTTAGTCCAAACAAAAGACCCTGATAAAGCGATCATAACTGATGCAATCAAACCCTTTAAGAGCATAAATAACATGAAAAAGCTGTAAGAGTTGGAAGTTCTAAACAATATACCATGGCCCACTTTGTTAATAGACAGTTCTTTTGATTGCTTTAAATTCCCATCATCAGCAAATGCTTTCTCTGCCAAAAGATTTCGATTGCCAGTTGTTAGCAAATAAACCACCACTAACAAAAAAGTTACAATGACCAATAGAAGATTGATGTGGTGGAAAACACAAGGAACCGTTCAAATGAAACCATTCAGCATCCAACACATTATACTGAAATTACCAAACACCAATGTTCTTCTACTCACATGATAGAGAACCCAATACCTAACCCATAACAATAGTACTCCTAAGGGGGAAAAAAATTCAAACCCATCACCACAAAGTGAAAATGAAATTGGATCTTTTTTAAAAAAAATCATACAGAATTAGCCAAAGAGGGTGCTCTGAGGAACATAAAAATCAACACAATCTCACCTTCAAAGAAGAACGAAATTTTCTCGACACTCTCGAAGAAGTAGTTATCAGTAGCTTGTTGCTGAACAAAAATTACAAGCCGAATGAAAACTCCTCCAAAAATTGGAGAGTATTAGTCTGTAAAACGCTAACAAAATAGACCTGATTCTTGGTGGAGAAAATAGAGGCGGTGGAGCAATCAAAATCGTCGAGCAACCGCTCCATTCTTTTGATCATGGAAACTGTGTCTTGAGAGCTGGCGAACGATTCAAGAACCAGATACCCTGCAAAATCATTGATCTCAACAATTGAATGATTGAAGGACACGAGTGGTTAAGGATTGTGACGTTGAAGTAACCTCGAGCGTTGAAGAAGTTTAGCTGGTCGTCGGTGAGACCTCCGGAGATCCCCATAGCTGCGTTGGGTCTGTTCTATGCTTGTTCTAATCTTGGAGGATTAGGAGTGGAGAGCCGGCGGGGATGTTTGATATTTTGCGGTGTCTTCCTTTTTTTTATAATAATAATAATAATTATTATTATTATTTTAATTGATGTCTTTCTTCCCCACCAAGTACCTTTCATGTTTTACCATGGATTTAAATACCAAGAAGGTCAAATATGGATATTTCATGTTCTTATTTAGATTACGCCACGCTTCCGCTCTCCGAAAGGTTGGCCTCATTGTTCTAACGAGATTGAGACAAAGACAACACTTGGGAAGTTTTAAAAGTGCATTATCTTTTTAGATACCGATACGTATGAAAGTGAAAGTCGGTTGAAGTTTTAGCTTTCTTGAAAGATGAGTCTTGTTCATTGCTAGACACACGCTCTCGCTCTCGCTCTCTCCCTCTAGCTCTATATTTATTTGTGTGTGTGGTGGCCAGAAACATGTGTTTGACTAACAATAACATAGACAGGGAAAGAGCATAGTCATCATGTACGGCGGCCAACTTTGTTAAAAGAGGCATCATCCCTAACAAACAGACGGAAGTAGAATCCACAAACAATAGGGAAGCCTCCCGTTAAAGGAACAAAAATGTGATGCTAGAAAAATGAGTTCCCTTGGTTTCTGCAAATGTACACAAAGTTGATGATGTTTCTACATTGTGAATGATCTCCAATTACTTTACAGGGGAGGGCACCAAAGAATTTTGTGTTATTTTTACAGCTTGTTAGATAGTGCCAGCCGCATGTATGAAAACAATGCTCAGTTAGGCAAAATACCTACCCATGTAACTCCTCCATCAATGTACATCAACCTTTCTTCCAATCCAGGAATTATTGATCCTCGTAGCTCCCAAACTGAAGTGCATGCATCTCACTACGTTGCAGGGTCAAAAAAAATCAAAGAATTTCAACACTTAAAAATGGTGTCAGTAGCAAGATGTGCCCACAGTAATAACAAGGCAGAGGAAGCAAACATCAATATATCTCTTCAGTCCGATCACGCGGCTGATAATTCTGTTTTGTTCATTCGGCACATGCAATCAGGACATGGAAATGTGTATAGGGAGTCATTTGGCCGCTTTAGTTCAAAACCTTTCGAATCACTGTGTGCCCGCATACTCAACATGTGCCGCTTGAAATTCTTCCACCTTGGAACAAAGGGTAAATGCGGTTATAATCACTTTTTGCAAATCATTAGTCACTAAATCCAATAAACTTCCATTAGTTTTTAGGAAAAAAAATGCGTAAAAAATGACCAAATTTTGCAAAAGCTTTCAAATCTGAACCTAAATTTGAGTATATAATGAAACTGTAACAAAAGCATGAAGTCAAATTCTTTTCCAAATACTGGTCTACCATCAACCTCCATTCAAAAATTACTGTTAACTGAACGTACTAAGCATACAAGAAAGTCATCTGTTACTGAATACAAAGGATTCGACAAATTCCGTGTCACCCACACATTTTTTTCAAACTAGAGTTGTAAGAAAATAAATAACAAAATTAAGGACAATAAAATGGATATTTGATAGACTTTTCTAAATCATAGATGGTCAAAACTGACAAATGGAAATGGCTTAAACAGAAAATGGTTTATCAACTGGTTTTAACTGGAGAGGGTTGTCTGTATGTCATCATTGGGAAAACCCAAAAATATTATGCATCTTATCAAAACCAAGCTAGAAGTCTAGTTTACAAATGAAATTTCTCTAGTACTTTTACTTTTCCAATAATTTATCCTATTTTTAATATAAAATACATGAAGTAGGAATAAAGCAGCAAGATCTGCAAGCCACTGAACTCAGCAATATCTAGTAACCCAGCATGTGCACAAGATGTACATGCAAAGAAAAGACAAATGCAACTAGATTGTGTGTAAGATTTCATATATTAAAGAAAACTAAAGAACTCAGATAGCTGTCTAACTTTGTTACTACTTTTATTTTCCATCAGGAAAAAACATCAATACCATTTCCATCAATTTTTTCGTTCCAGACCACATGAATCACCCAGAAAGCAGAAAAAAATCAGTCCTTGCTCTGAGACTTAAAAGAAAAAGTAATCTGACAAACAACAATGAAAAAGCATGGCTTCGTTTGTAGCTCAACCATCAAGTAATTTGACTTAATGTCAAGGCATTTTTGTTCACCCACAGGAGTACAGTTATTTAACAGAAAATAATTATAAAAAAGCGGATGAATAAATGTATACCCAATGTTTGGATTATCAAAAAGTAACGCCAGCTTCCGCTTGTCTGGTCTGATTGTTTTGGAGTGTCCACCATACAAGAATCTTCTGTGGCCCATCAGAAAATGAGGGAAATTTCCACCTTGTGTCGTAACAAATACCTCACTATGAAGACAAACAGTGTAGTCTAGCGCTGCCATTCTAGAAGAGAAGTTCTGGAACAAGTAACCCAAGTCCAGTCATATAAATAATGCTAAATCATACCATAGGCAGTTGAACGAGATCACAAATGTTTCGTACCTTCAAAGAAGCAAGTTCTTCATCCAATGCCAACATCTCTTTTGTTTGCAAATTTGGAAACATTTCTAGGAGTGGGGCCATATACTTTTCAGCATTGTATATCTTGCCAGAAGCCAAATATATGTACGTGTTTTTATCAAAACCTATGCCCCTAAGCATCAGACCAACCTGATAAAAGGGAAAAGGAAAATAAATGTGAGGGTATACTAACATAAAATCCACAGGGCAGAAAAGTAAGATATTCCAAAGGTTCAAGTGCAATATTCTTGTTTAACAATTCTGACTCACAAGGGCAGAAAAGTAAGATATGTCAAAGGCTCATGTGCAATATTCTTTCTTAACAATTCTGACTAACATTAGACTTTTCTCAATGCAAGCAGTAGCACAGACATCAGTTATATGCCACCAAAAATGGATATAAATTCATAGACTAGCTATTTATTTACGAAGGCAACACTGCCGCACGCACAGATTGTTTAAGGTTGATGATCAAAGAGCAATAATGTGGAAATGAGCATGCATATCTTCCCAAACGACCTCTAGAATGGACCAGGGAGTAGTAGTATGAACATTCATAATGTAAAGGAGAACAATTTTTTTTCCTTGTACTTTTAGGATCTACAGTACAAAACAACCATTCAGACTTCATCCATCGTAACAGCATATCAAGCAAGTGCTCTAATGATAGTTAAACTTCATTGAAAGTACAACGTTCAACATCACCATCAAATGAGGCAAATATGAAAAGGAACATAATACCTCTAAAGGTGTAAGGGGACATTTCCCATTAAGCCTAATTGCTCCAGGACGGATGGTTCGACCAGGCTTTGTAAATTTTCCCTTCCAACCCCTTTCCCTTGCTGCTTTCATGTCTCTGTCTTCCTGCTCTCCGCCATCAAAAATACAGCAAGAGAATGCAACCATGTCCTGCATATATTGGCAAGAAAAAGGTTTGAATGATCCTGATGGTGAGCAGAAACCAGTAATGGTAAACACCTCTTAAGTAATTAACACTAACCTCCTCAAAGCGAAGATGCACTGATACATATTTTCCACCATGAACTACACTGCGTTCTTTCATTCTTGCAACCAAGGTTTGCCCCAGAGTCAATATGGGACTTGAAAACCTTAAAGCTTCATAATTTGCCAAACACCTAAGCCGTTGGACTGGAGGTGGTGCATCAAATGACAAACGATTTGCGAAAGGAGATATCCTTATAACCCTGAAACATTATCAGAAATACAAAAAAGAAATTCAATAAGCAAACTAATATTAATATATTGGACAACCAAGCATAATCAAATAGTTCCACAAACATCATGTAATAACCCAGTTTAATTAATCCGTGTGTGCATTTGATTGTGTGTAAGTGTCTCTGTGTGTGCCCGCATGTGAAGATAGAGACTATATACAACAATGTACCGTATCTACTCACTTACTTTTCTTCTAGTAGCCTTGGAAGTACTACATCCCTATAATATGATATTGGCGACCATGCTTTTACTCTGAAGTTATAGACATTGGTCAAGTTGTGATCAAAACGGTCCATGAGATATTCTGGAATCTTATCAACAACCCTTACATCATTTCGCAAGGTATTGATGAAAAATTCTTCATCATAGATATCTCTAAACTTGCTGGAGAATTAAAATAAAAATCCATCAGTTTCAGGAACAGGTTAAGAAAATCTGCAATGCATTATCAATATATCAAACCTTGAGAACAATCTCTGAACGTAAAAACCACGATAAGAATACCCAATTGCATTGTGATCATAGAAAAAATCAATTAAGATAGCTCATTTTATCTTGGAATAAAATTGTTGGACAGATATCATACATGTAAGCTGCCCCAAATTAAGTAAAATTTTCAATAAAAAAAGATTTGGTAATAGCAGTCTTCCAGGAATCTGATCCAAGAACAACACACTGATGGGAATTTGTCACAAATCAGAACTCAAAACTAAAGGACAACGACGGAAAAACTAAACAGAGACCAAATAATGGCAGCTACTTTTGAATAGACAAACTACTTTAAACACCACTAGGTACATCCACTGAATAGAGCAGGAAGTAACTGCAGCATCCATCATCAATAGGTAAAATGAGATTACAGGATAAGCTGAATTTCCAAAGAGAAGATACCAGAAATTGGATTTCTAATAAACTCTAAAGCATATGATAAATGGAAATTTATAATTATAGGTACAGCATTGGACAAGAAGAGCTAACTAACCTAGGATCTCTCCAAATGCTATGAAAGTGGAAGTTCGGAATCAGAAGTGTTGCATTAAGATAACCTGCCACAGCCACAGCATTGCATATCTGCAAATTAAGAATAATTGTAGTTAGTGTAAACCTAACAGTTCCTTTATGGAAAAATGTTGTAACTAACAAGGTGAATGCAGTCATGATGATTGAAAGAGAAGCACCAACCGATGTCCTCTGTTGATTAAGGCCACCATTTGCTTCAACATAAATGTAACCATTTGATTCAGGTAAGCCTGAGATAAAACACAACCGGAAAAGAAAATATGGATAAAACAAAGATATCGCAAGACACACACATTTGGAATACACAAACACTGCAGACATAAATTATGCAGGCTGCATATTCATATATACAAAGGTGTAAAAAAGCTACTCCATAAACAATTCAAGTCAGAAATATCTGGCGACATCATATAGACCTAAAGGTTTGAAGATGACCAATCATTTAGCCAAGAAGGAAGGTGATTTATACACAGGCCATATCTCTCACACATGTTAGTCCATGCTATTGTGGAGCAAAAAGCCTAAGTGGTAGCAACAAAATTGAAGCTTAACACTTCATAAAATCCTCCAAAAGAATCAACAGTTAACTTTTACCCTAACTATCCTACTTTTTTCTTTATGAAAAGCAGTTACACACATTATGGAAATCAGTACAACCTTGTCGAAGTTACAAAATGGTGTCCATCAAATGAAAGGAATAGAATTCTTCTAGAGAACTGAATCCTGGGGATCAGAAAGAGGGGATCCAACACATATGTAATTCATAAGATGTTCACAAATATTAAGATAACTATCAAATAAAAGTATCTAAATAACAACCTAAAGTTACTTTAAGAGTTTGAGGAATGGAAATCTCAGTACATATATACACCACTGTGGCTTCTCAAAATCATACA
Source organism: Erythroxylum urbanii (assembly GCA_027568935.1). Taxonomy (NCBI): domain Eukaryota; kingdom Viridiplantae; phylum Streptophyta; class Magnoliopsida; order Malpighiales; family Erythroxylaceae; genus Erythroxylum; species Erythroxylum urbanii. Next base: position 3,592 of record JAOQML010134748.1, on the reverse strand, counting down.
ATTTCTCATTCTTGGATAAAGGTGAATGTGTATGTGTTAGGGTCAGATGACAAAATGCTATCACTCCTATTCATCAGAAGTAAACTACCTGACGGATTGCAAAATGCTCAGAATCTTATTCTTAACCAAATTATTTCTCCAATAATAGGAGATCTGTTACTTAGACCAGCTCAGCATTTGATCTTAGTTTCCATAGCAACAAACAAAATCTACACTGACAATTTCCTTGATATTTTGTGATCATGTTTTTCAAGGATTCAACAAAAGGTGCAGTACAACTCAGTAGTTCAAACCCTCAAGTTGATCCAAACAATTATTATGACGCCATAAATTGTAGCTAAAAAACTGAAAACCAAGCATCCCTATGTTCATTCAAAAATTATTAAATCAAAACAAGTCGAGCAACACAACAGTGAACCCAGCATGACTGTTTTATCAAATATCTAAAGAAATGGAAAGTTTTTATGATGTTATCAAAATACCGCATTCATATCTTCAACATAATTCATACCTCCAGGAGACGATTTCACACATGGTCTCCACTCACCACCTTTATACGAGTTTTTCCATATGGTGGATAACTACAATCAATTTAAATGTCATATAAGCAAGTGGAAGAATTAACAAAAGAAATCAAAAAATAAATCAACGCCAATAGTAAACAAAATTGCAAGCTGAAAGAAAAGCTAATTAACTGTGTATCTTTGAGTACAACAGCATAAAGCTCGAAAAAGAAAATACATTCAATATACATAGTTAAGTACCGTTAAACTCAAATTCTCAGTATAAAGGAATGGCAGAGTGAAAAGAGCAGCCTGTGCATTGTGAAATGAATTTAGAGAACAAGCTCTCTCAAGACGTACAATGTTAAATCAATAAGCAAAACGTTTAAATACTCAACCTAGCAACAAACTAAATCTAAAGCTAGATTTTCAAAAAGCCCTGTCTTTCAAATTTGTACCGATTAGATCTAAAACAGGTTGGCTAATGAGTATGAATCAGTATAAGCAACGATCCTCACCGCATCAGCAGAGGAATTATCAGCGTCCATTTCGGGTCGGAGCTTCTCATAAACCCGAGGACTCTTATAAACGGATCCCGGAGCAGGCTTATGTTTAATCACCGGAACAACATCAAACGACGCAGTTCCCATGTATAGCAACATACCGGAGATGTATAAAAGAGGCGCGAAGAGGAAAATCCCCTGTCGACGTAGCAGAACGGAGATGAGAAGCCAAGCGAGCCGGTGCCCCAGGGTCCGGCCCGCCGGGCTGAACCGGTCGGCCTTATGCCGGCTGCGGTAACGCGGCGACCGGAGAGGTGACTGTGGCGGAGACGGCGTACTGTGGCCGCTACTGGGCAACCGGTGCATTTAACTCTTATTAGGTCCCCTGGCTACGACGTCGTCTTCATGCATAATAAACCAGCGTTCCTCTATTTCTGGTTTGTTAGTTTAGCTGTCTCTGATGGTTCCCTCTCTCAGAGCCTTGCCGTAGCCGAGAGTGTGTGTGTGAGAGAGAGAGAGAGAGAGGGAGCTTTATTAGCTTGGTTTAATTTATTTTAATCTCCAAAACGCATATTGAAATAAGACTACGAAAATGTGATGTAATAGAATCTCCGGTCTTAAATGTTTGGTTATGGTGTTTGGAAAGGGGCAATGACAGAAAGGAAGTCTCATTTAATCCGCTCCTAAATTGATTTGAGTTTTATTTTTTTCATTTTCTCTTGAAACAGCTGGGTTACCAGTACCACTCTAAATAAAAAAATGGGAATTTGTACGGGAAATAGAATATATATACATAATAATTCTTGTAGGCTATGAAAAATGAAAAAAGAAACAAAGAACGCTTGAAGTGTAATGCAAGCGAGCGACTGCCAGAAATAGAAAAAGAAAGTGGGAGCACGTGCAGACGTGCAGTCATGAAAGACGAGGATGCGGCTTGGGTTGGGTGGCCTCACAGACACAGTCACAGACGTGCGCCTTTTTTTATCTGCTTCCGTCCTCATCTCATGTGCTTCATGTATGATTTGCATTGTTTGGAAGCAAGAACAGTATCCGTCCTTCCTCGGATGTCTCATTTAACTTCTTTCCTTGTTTGGTAAAAATATCCTTTTTTTTTCTTTTTCCTAAGATTTTTTCTGTTTTAGAAATCAATGCTGAGATATTATTTGAAGTTGTGAAATTATTATCTTCTTATCCAAATTCATAACTATATTTCATTTTTTGGTTCAAACATAAAATCGTATCTGGATTTTGTTTTTGATTTTATCAATTGCTGAATTTAATCAACCAAATCTTGAATTTTGAAATCAACATATACCCCAATTTTCAAAAAATAGTGATTACTTGCACGGAATGAGTTGAGATGGCAGAAGCCACATGTTTACCGGAGGCATACATTACAACAGCGACATTTATAATTATTATTAAACTAATGATGATGGAAGGGGATTAAGGTTGGCGTGACCTTGTGCTAAGTATTGTAAAAGGAGTTTAGACACTTTTCTTGACGTGATTGGTTAAATGGGTCGAAACACATAACATAACCCAAAGTATTTATTCTGGGAATGACTTGTACTTGTGTCTGTCCGCATTGTCGTAACTCATACGGAGAATCCCCTTATCACAATGATTTATTGCAACACCATTCCTTTTCCCAATTCATGTGATAATAAAATAGATCGGCCTAATCCACCACCTCTCAGGAAGTAAAACGTAAAGAAAAGATCCATTCAGATAGCATGGACTATTTTCTCAATTCAAACAAAGTTTGGAACTCGTTGAATTGTAATACTAATCCCAAGTATCAAGCATGTGTTGGCGTTGGACAGGTGACGAGGATCTTATTAAAAGGGCAACTTAAGATGCAAATTATGCAACCGAATGTTTCCATTCTAGATCCTAACATTCTAAAGGATCATTAGTTTCATCCACTTGGTGGGATTGTTGACCTTTCGACTATCATTTCTTCATAAACTATTTGTATGCACATGTAGATGGGTTTGCTCTTATGAGTCTCCCAATTGGATGAGATCTTAAAGTTAACTTCTTAATTAAGCATATGCTACCAAATAACATTAACTCTTGGATACTCTCATATAATACCGAACTTACACAACCATCGTCTTCCAATAACTTTTTTTTTTCAATCGAGGAATATCTAGCCGTTTACTTTGAAAATATGTATTTAACAAAAGATTTTGGAGGCTTAGAAGTACTTGGCTAATTCCCAACGAACCACTCAGATCAATGCTCAATTGATACATCATTCTTTAATTTAGTGGAATAGAACATATTACAATCAACTCAAACCCTAAGAGCTTGTTTGGTTGGAGGGTTACTAATGGAATGAAATGGAACATAACACACTTTTATCGTTTAATTGAGGGTTTCATAATGGAATGGAACGGAATGAGATGGAAACAGAGGGTTTCATGTTATGTTCCATTTCATCCCAAATAGTGAAAATAAGAAATTTCCGATTCGGAAGGTTTAGGATGGAACGTAAACTAATAAATACATACTACCTAATATACTCTCAAAAAATTTTCTTTATACCAATTATTTCTTCTAACTTTAACTCCCTTCTAT
>JAOQML010134727.1:0-16538 GCA_027568935.1 Erythroxylum urbanii | reverse complement strand
AGCACAGTATATTAATTATTATATAATTTTAAACGATATAAAACATAAATGAAAATATATCTAACTAAATCTTTTGTATGGATTATAACATAAGTAAAACTAATATAAAAAGTAAATATTAAAACATATAAAAAAGGTCAAATAATATTACATAAATCTCAAAATAAACGTGAAGATGTGTTTCTGGGCATTGTGGGAATTATATGTAAAACATAAGAGTAAAAGGTACTAAAAAATCTAACTGAAAAAGTGCTTTTTTAAGAAGCTCTAAATTTGTGTTTCTTAAAAAGTTATACTTTAGCTACCAAAAAAGTTATATCTACTAAAAAAGTGCCTTTTCATTTTGCAGCCAAATACTCATTTTTCTTCAAAAATGCTTTTGTAGTGGAAAAAAAATGCTTCTTCAACCTTCAAAAGCTTAACCAAACAGACACTAAATTTAAAAGAAAAAGGTTAGAAACAAAGCCTCACGGTGATGGATGTGGGCATGGTGTCGGAGATGGTAGTTGAAAACCTTGAGCCTTAAAGTATCAATAAATTAGGCATGTATCTTGGCTCTAATGTCGTTGTATGCGGGCCATCTCTTTCATCCTCTTAGTGTTTTGTACAATTGTATCTGTAATTGCTTTGATGTTGGCGAATATTGTATCAAGCAGTTTCTTCCAACCAGGTTCTTTTATGTCTTCTTCCTCTTTGGACTCCTCCCTAGTAGAGTCCTCTTCTGCTAGCTAAGGTGGCACTGTGCTAGAACTTGCCTAACTGGCCCTAATCTTTACATGATGTTTTTGGCGGATGTCCTGGAGTTCCATATTATGGGACTTTAAGATTTCAGCATGCCACAAGTGATGGTGATTTAGAAAATCAGGGAGGTAGACGGTTAAACCACTACAATCCACACCATAGTACTCAACAATGGTAGAAATCAAGTAACCCATACCTAAAATGTTGCTCCTCTCACGTAGAGTCACAACAATAACATTAAGCACATATATGGAGGTGCACATTAGGATGCTGTGATCCATGCACCATAATAGAAAAAGTTCCTTCTTTGAGCACTTGTTGGTTTTTGGTTTGTCAAAAACCATTTAAAATATGAATTCATGTAATAATAAGTGCTCATGGCTTCGAATAATGTTTACATGGACGTTCTTGGCATCAAACCACTCCAACCTAGCGAGCTCATTCTAATAGCGGGAAGCATAAAAATCATCGTTGTTGATCGATAATGGAAGATTTGGAGAAACAACAAATATCATACATAATTTCAAGGTTCAAATCATAAGGTTATCCCTGCAACCTAAACCACATTTCCTTAGGGTTACTAGTTTCGAATTGAAGGAAAGTGAAGAATTCAAGGGTGAGCTCTTGGTAGACAGGATATTGGAAGTGTATGAACTTAGTCCACTAAATTCTTTCTAGTAAATTCTCTACCCTATCTTGCCATTCTAACCTTTCAAGTGTAGCAAAATCAAAGTACTTTAGGGCTACTATTTGTTACATGAAGAGATTGGAATCGAATACCTTACTCCTCTATGTAGATTGGGAAGGGTGTTCTGAAATTCACCATTGTGTTCCTTTACCCTCTTCCCGAGACATGATTTCTTCATAATAATTGGTTGCACTTCGTTGACTACTTAATGTGGGACATAATGGACTACAAATAGGTGGAAGTTGGAATAAAGTGAAAATTTGGAAGTTAGTTAAAGAGAAGTGAGAGTGTTTGGAGGTTTTTAACTTAGAAAGTTAAAGTTAAAATGAAAGTAAAGTAAAAAATGAAGTATGAAATGAATATGTAGTTGAACGAAGGGTAAAATAGTAAAACTTTTAGCTAAATATCGTGTGGACAGTTTTAACTTATTGTAGGTCATGATTGTAACCTGTTAGGCCACGATTGTGGCTTGCATTAATTCGATCGATTTTCCAATTAGTTTTTTTCTTTTGTCCTTTTACACATTCCCGAGATCCCTTCTAACTCTTTTATATCTCTTTGACCTCTTTTTTGCTTACTTCCTCAATTATCTAACTCATGCCAAAGTCCTGTGCCTTCCCAACGTTATTTGGAAACGAGATAACTTAACTACAAAATTCAAACTATTTAAATGTTAAAGGAAATAACATGGAATTAACAATCTATGGGTTGCCTCCCATGTAGCTCTTCTTTTAACATCAGTAGCTCAATGTTCATCTTGTGCTCAAAATGGTTCAAATGAATCATGCAATGGTAGCGCAATCATCGATCATACAATTTGCACAGGAGATACTATGCCCTAGGTTCCACCTTTCTTCTGCTTCACCTTCCTTCGCCTTCTCCTCCGCAATCGTTTCTTTCTAAATGCATTCCCAAGATCCTCAATATCTTCCCATTGTCCTTAAGGTTTGATTTCTTTGATGTTAGCTGGAAGTAAGGGAAAACTATTATCATTCTTTGACATAGCAAAGGTTATTTGATGCTCTCTGACCCTCAAAGTTAGTTCACCCCTATCAATGTCAATTATTTAGCGAGCAATAGCCAAGAATGGTCGTCTAAGGATCATAGGGTTTCCACATCTTCTCCAATATCCAATACAAAGAAATTTGTAGGGCATGTAAATATATGGATCTATACTCACACATCTTTAATAATATCCTTCGGTCGATGAATTATTTTGTATGCCATCATCACTAGCATTGTAGTGGGTTCTAACTCTTCTAACTCCAAATTTTGACTAAAGGTATAGGACATAATATTAATACTCGCTCCCAAATTTATGACTACCCTGTCTATTTTAACTCCATTGATATTGCAAGGAATGTAAAAATTCCCTAGGTCCTCTTTCTTTTGTCCTATATTAGGGTTTTCTTTCGCTATGAGCTTTTTAACCTTCTTAATTGATTCCCTTAGTGTGAGCCTCATTCGTAGTTTTTCTGTTATGTCCTCAACATTTTTTAATTTAGCGTCTTTAGAATTCTCCATCACCTTACTTGAATTTGACTTCCTCTAAGCTAGAATAGGGTACAAAAATTCAGGTCGAGGTTCTTCGATTGGCTTAATTACGAGCTCACTTTGAAGGAATTCCATATCTGCTTATCCTTCTCCATTGTCTCCATCTTCTTCCATAAGTTTGAGTCTCTTTTCCTAGGTTTAAGTAATGACCAGGATCCATTCCTTTAGATTAGATTCGATATTTCTTGGAAGGGTTCCTACATTCCGAGTTAAAATTACCTCTACTAGTTAACCTTCTTAGATCTCCAGAATGTGTATTGAAGAGGTGTGGTTCTTAGTGACTTGCTTGAACTTGCTTTCAAGCATCTTATGTGCATCCTCCATGGCTCCAATTTTATCTTAATTCCTATCTAAATTGGATTACATTAAGTTTAGTTTATCTTGTTGGAAACCTGTTTGTCCTTGGGGTCTAAATTGTCCTCCAGTATTGTTCGTCCAAAAGAAGTTAGGGTGATTCTTCCACCTGGGGTTTTATGTGTTGGAGTAGGGATTGTTTTCCCATCCTCGTCCATATTGAGCTCCCATATAACTAACTTTCTCTGGATCATTATCCTTCATCAAAAAGCAATCCATCGTATTATGGTCCATCTGTCTACAGAGTTCACACTTCAGCTATACGACTTTTACCGAAGCTAAGGATGAATTCTTTAAGTTATCGAGTTGTCAATTTTTTCCTACATCTCTATCATTTAATAAAACAGCTACAACTCTTTTTTGTTCTCGAAAGGTAGTGGGTTGTGTACTCCTTTCGTTGGTCCATAGGTAGCTATTAATTGCCATCTCCTCTATCAGCTCTTCTGTTTCATTTATCGTCTTTCTCATTAGTGATCATCCGAAAGCTACATCAATCATGCCTCTCGTATATGGGGTTACTCCATTATAGAATTTTTACAACAAGAACTCCTTAGGTATTATGATGGGTGCATTTTCACTGCAAGTCCTTGTTTCATTCCCACGCTTCACAGATCGATTCCTCGTCACTTTGCTGGAAGTTGGAAATCTCCTTGATAATCTTCGTGGTCTTGGTAACGGGGAAATACTTGTCTAAAAAGGCACGAACTAGTTGATCCCGAGTGGTGACATTAGCTGGGTTGAGGGACTGATGCTAGGCCTTTGGTCTATCTCTTAGGGTAAAAGAGAAAAACCTAATTCTTACTACATCCTCTGACATATGATGGTACCAAAAGTTATTGTAGATTTGAAGGAAATTTACTAGATGTGCATTGGGATCTTCATTTATTAGTCCATAAAATTGTACATTCTGTTGAAGCATGTTTGGGAGGGTTTTTTTAATTTTAAAAGAACCTGCTCGTACGGGTGGTCTAGCTACTCCTTGGTTAGCCACATTGAGCCTTGGTCTTATGAAATCCATAAGGTTTCTTTATTGACATCCTTGGTTTGCTCCATAATCCGAATCTTGCTAAAATTCCTCATTCAATGTTGCTTTTGCTATTTTTTCTTCTTCTTCACGCCGAGGTTTCCTAATTGATCGATCTAATCGAGTGATATCTAGCTCTAAGGTTTCAGCTACATGACTCAAACTTCTTGTAACTCTTATGTTCATGTAAGAGCATGGTTTCAGAAATAGAAAGAAAGAATAGAAACTAAAAACTAACTAAAACAACTTAAACTAAAGAACTAAACTAATCGCCTCCCTGACAGCGGTGCCAAAAACTTGATTGGAGTTTGGTTATGTGTAAATTTTAATTATTAACCCTCAATAATCCGCAAGCACACAGTTCGTTAGCATAGTACTAAAGGTGTCGATCCCACAAGAGAACTAATCTAATTCTAAAATCTAAGGCCAAAAATAAATAACAGAAATTCAAGATACAATGAAACTAATACGAGAATTTAATTCAATCAATCAAATTAAGAATCAAATAAGAAAATACTAATTATTAAGCAATTTGCAATATATCCAAAAATCAACTGAAGGAAATTACCAATTGAGAGAGGGAATTTTACCTATCCTTAACGCTAAACTAACTGATTATGAATTATTGGACTGTTAGTTCTAGACAATCCTAGGGGTGATTACTCTCTCTCGAGTTATAACCATTAACCCTAATTAGATTATGGAGGTTGCAATCTTTTAATTCACAACCTATCCAAAACCCCAATTATTTATAAAGTTCTCTAATAAACTATTAGAAAACTATACAAGATCTCTCTCTATATAAATTATCGATCTTATTTAATTACAGTTTCTACTAAATCACCTAACTCTCATTCATCCAATTTAATCATTTTTCATTTGATTTACCCTCTCATTTTATTATCGAATTATGCAATAGTAGAATTAAATCATAACAATATATAATAAACATATAAACAATCAAATTCTCATTAATTCAAGAACAAAATTCTGAAGTTGAGTTTAGAACATCCTCGACATTCTAGATCATATCATCAACTGTTCAATCCAATTATATACAATAATAAAACTGAAAAGAACAGGAAATACAATCTAAAATTGACAAAGGGAGGTAGCGACGTCAGGAAAACTCCTGATCTGGGAAGTACTTCGAGTTAGCTTCTTCTCCTCTTCTCTCTTCCTTCTTCTCTTCCTCTATCTCTCGAATATCTCTCTTTATGGTTTCTCAAAGTGGCTGATGTAAAAATCTCTTTTCTCTACCTCTTTTTGTTGTTTTTATACCCTCTTGTGATTTGGGTAACCTTAGGGTTTTTCGAGGTCTGAAAAGTCCAAAAAACTGTCAAAACTTGACGTTCATGAGTGTCTGCATGTTTACTTGACGTAGGCTCACATCTAAGCCTTTTGTCACGATTGTGGCATGTAGGGCATGATTATGGGCCAAATCTGGAGCTTTTATCACGATTGTGGCCTGATATGCCATTATCGTAGGCCGTTGTTTGGGCCCAAATATCTCCAAAACTCCTCCGTTCTTTAATGCCAGAAACACTAGCAAACACATCAAGGTATCTCAAAAACATAATATTTAAGCTCAAAGACTTGTACTAACCTATAAAACACTTAAAACATAAATAATTAACAAATTAACACAATTCTAATCTAAACATATACTAAATGATTGAATCAACAGCTAAGCACCTATCAAACCATGCCCCAAAATATGATGCAATTTAATCTTATCAAGCTCACTTCATGAACTCCATCTTTTCTTCCTCTCACACTCTTTTTTTGAGAATTGGCCCCCAACATTTTAAAGATCTCATATGTTTCTTCGGCAGTCTTCTCTCCCACAGCTCCTCCTGATGGATTGTCCACCGAATACTAACATTGTTTTGTCAATTTATCATAAAAGAATTGGTTCTACATATGGAGTAAAAATGGTGGTATGGACACTGAATAAGCAAGATTTTGAAGCATTCCCTTTCATCTAAGTGAAGTTATTTATCTTTGTCCGCAACTCAAAAGTCTTCTAGTGGGAATAGAACTTTCATATGAACTTGTTGTACTTCTCCTCCTATATAGTCAATGAACTGGGTGGAAGGGTCATCAGTCATCCCTTGGCCTAATCCTTCAATGTGTATAGGAAGCACCTCATCATCCTGAGTTGATCTTCATTTAGGACATCGAAACGGAATGTCTAAAGAGTGGTGTAGAATTCTCAAATGAGGTTTAAAGGGTCTTTATTGGGAACCCCATAGAAAAAGATAGCATGTTGTAGTGGATGCTCTTCAATTCATAGTTTATAACCGCCTCACCTAGTCGAATGCACGAAGTGGCAGTGCCGATTACTAGTCTGGCATACTCATTCGTTACTGGTTGTCTTTCACCCATCTCTTGATCTTCTGGTTTAGGTCCCTCAAAATTGTCTTCAAAGTCCTTTGAAAGTTCTCTTATCTGATGTATGTTGCTAATAAAAGGAACAAGTTCGCCTTCCTGAGACCTCCTTCCTTGCATAAACTAAATAAAAACAACTGTGAACTAATAAGAAAATTACTAAAAAGTTATTGAAATTCCATGAAAAAATTGTATACATGAACAGACACAATAATTGACAAAACAATCAAAATTAAATTAGGTGCAAACACTAATCATCTCCCCAGCAACGACACCAAAAACTTGTGCACAATTAAGTTCTAAAAATACCTAGGCTATCCTACTCAAAGTATACGACGTAGTTGTAGTAATTATCGAGGGCCACCTCTCACGGAGGTAAAATTGGTTCACTTAAATTAACCTTGAATAAAAATAAAAAAACAGATCCAATCCTAAACACTATCCCAATTTGTTGAGTAAAGGCATTAAAGGAAATCACAAACTTAAAGTAAAAAGTAAATGGAATTATCTTGGAGAAAAAATGAATAGATTAATCGAAGTGGAAAACTCTTGAGAATTAATTTCACTAATTTAATCTCCTATGTATGAATAAGGAAAAATGATTGGATAGTTGTCTTACTAAAATTAATAGTTGGGCTCTAAGATCATTTCAAATAACAAACTAATCTAACTTTCATATTCAATAAGTTTAACATCCAAATTATTTATTAAAACTGACTAATAATTACAACTTAAGTTAATAAATTTTAGTTAACCTAAGCGTCTATAGTTTCTCATTCCATATTAAACTTCTTCTCTCGATCCTTCCTTTAATACCAAAATGATGCAAAGTTTGATCATGCTATTACATCCATTCAGTTCAAAAACTATAGCAACACATAAGACAACAACACAGTCCTTCAATCATATAAATTTAACTAAAATAGCTAAATTAATCCTCCAGAAAAAAGATCATCCCATCATGGAAATAATAAGGTTCATCATATTTAAATACTTGAATCCCATCTTGATCAGTATAAAAGAAGTATTAAAGTAATAGACTAAGTTAATAACTAAAGTAAACTATCAAAAGTTAATAGAGCATGAGTTCATCAACTAACAGAGGAGTAAATTAAGTAAAATAGATAAATAATAAACAAAATCAGCAAAGGAGTGTTCAGATGAGGGAGATGCGATGATCCCTAGCTATTCTTAAGCTTCCTACATTGGCTCTCAGCTTCAGCTTCTGTTTTATTCTCACTCGGATGGTCGATTGCTCACTCTACGTCCACCTTTGCTTCCTTTCACTGCTCTTTCTCTCTTTTATCTTCTCAGCCAAAGCTCTTCTCTATTACTCTGCCTTCTTTCTCTCTATCTGTTTAGTCCCCAAAAGAGTTTGTGTGTGTCCCTCTCTAATGAGAGAATGTTGTAATATGTGGTAGTGTAATGTCTCTCTGCTACCACACTCCTCTCTAGGTTTAGGGTTTCGAGTTATCCCTCCTGCACATGACACATAATAAGTTAATGAATTAAAGAAAAAATCAAGATATGAAGGCAATTAAAAGCATATGCTAGTGGAGTATTTGTTGATTTTTAATTATTGTGGGCATGCAAGAGTATAAGTGTGGGGGTGCGCATATGTGTGGGATTTTTATAATTATTGGGATGTTATTTTTATCTTATCAATGAAATTCCCATATTGATATAGCTTCTTTTAATTTTCAAATGAAAAGAAAAAGAAAGAAAGAAAAAAAGACAAACAAAAGCAAAAGAAAAAGGAAAAAGGAAAAGAAAAAGAAAAAAGGAAAAGAAAAAAGAAAGAAAAAATGTTTGAATAAAAATATTTAGGAGAAAATAAATTTTTTTGTAAAGTTATTCATGCTTATTTCTCCTCCCAAAGTTGTATTAAATGGGTGATTTGCTTATAATGTATATAAAGTAGATGTGGCTTTGAAGGATCACTCCTTATAGATTCAATGTATTGATATCATTGGCTTTTACGAGTGATCCCTTCTATTTAGTTATGCTTCATGTGGTTTGTGACGTGGGATATTGAATTTGAGCTATGAAATGTAATTTTTGCATTCATCATAACTGATGGTACCCAGTGTTGAATGAATGTTGGTTTTTAGGCTTGATGTTATATTAAGTGTTTTTCTTGTTTTACTAGCTGATGGCTTTTATGCTACACTATCTAAATATATCTCACCTTACCCTTGCCTACATTACAACCTTAAAAGTCCTTTGATTTATGATTATGCATGCGAATCCTAGTGGTGAAGAAATGAAATGATATGCAAAGTTATGGAATGTTATGATTATGAATGGTACTTGAGTGTACCCATGAATATATCTGATTTAAACACACGTTTTCTAAGTTTACCTTTACATTTCTCAATTTCTAAACATAATGAATGTTGATTGATCATGAGTAGAAGCATTGAATGTTGATTTTTGGCTATGGTTTTTAAAAGTTATTCATCTTTGCTTATTATTATATATTCTTAGGAAATATGGGAAATGAGTAAATGTTTGGGTCTATAACTTTAATTTTGATGTTTTTCCTGAGGATAGTTAAAAGCTAAGTGTGGGGGAGTGGAGATGTTTGATAGATGTATAAATGATAATCTTTATACCTAATATTTGATGTATTTTTGCTTGATAAAGTATACTTTGATCATATATTTGGTACTTAATTCACTCCAAGTGTATTTACATAGTATAATTGCCTTTATGGACTAACACAAGAAGACTAGTCGTGCATCAACCCGTACCCCCCAAGTGGTGTAGATTCATGATTATAAAGATTTTAATATAAAATAAGTTTTTGAAGGAAATTGAAGGAGGAGACATTTAAAGGTGTTTTGAAACTCTCATAGGTAGCTCAAGGGGCGATTTTGATCCAGAGAAGAATGAAAACACATATTTGATTTGGAGAAGTAAGAAAACACAGAGAATTCAACCAAATATCCATTTAATTACAAGATCAAACCTTTACATCGTAATAATATTCAATAGAAGACAACCAGAAAGATCTAGAATTATGAACCCATTTTCTCAATTGGTTTTTCTTTTTATCTATGTTTGATTTCGTATTCAATCATGTGTAACTAAATGTCTTGTTAGTATTTAGGTTAGATGAACCCTATGTTGATACTTTAATATGATTTGTTTCTTTTATTAACGCAATTGGTTTGATTGAAATATTGTGATTCAGTTATATGTTTTATTTATGTTCTAATAAATCCAAAATATTAGATCATAACCTGATTTCATACATAGAGATTGAAAAATCATGTTTATGAATAAATCTTCCATAATTGGATGGAGTTTATTGCAACCATAGAGATAGGATGACATAGATCTTCCTGATTAGATTCAAACCTAATAGAGGTATTCACAATTTGGTAAAGCAATCCTATAAACTTTTACCTTAGTAATTTGGTTGAAACCTTAGGATTAGTTATTAGTATACTCAAGGTTAGATATTAGCACACGTTAGGAATCTCCACTATCCAATAAAACAATAAAACAATAGGATAATAAAAGATCAATTTATTAAAGGTTAGGGGGATTTGAAAATTAGATACTAATATTTTGATATCAGTGATTTTCATGGTGCTTCTTTAATTCTATGATTCAATCTTATTATCCATTTATTTTACTTGCTTTAGGTTTATTTTCTTTTAATTAAAATTTACAATCAATTCATAGATTAGATAATAGAATAACAGTAACTACTGGTAATCACTGTCCTCATAGGATTGACTCGTATTTACTAATCCTAGCTATAGCTATATCATGTCCTTGAGGTAATTGAATATTGACGAACTCATTTTAGTCAATTAGCTACACCTAATTCAAAACTCCCTTTTAAGTTGATATTAAATGCTGGAGATTATACAATGGGGATTGTTTTAGGCAAAGGAACAAGATAAGAAACTTCATGTCATATATTATAATAGAAAGGTTCTTAATTAAGCTTAAACTAATTTTGTTACCACTAACAAAATTATAGCTACAATCTTCGTTTTTTATAAGTTTAGATCTTATCTTATAGATTCTAAAGTGATTTTTTATACTGACCATTCATCACTGAAATATCAATTATCTAAAAAGGATGATAAAACAAGATTAATTCTTGGGATTCTATCTTGAAAAATTTGACATTGAAATTAGACACAATAAAGGTTTAGATAACTTTGTTGCAAATTGCCTATCGATACAAGAGTAAGGAGGCCATGTAAATAAACAACCTATCAATGATCCATTTTTTAATGAGACGCTTTAAGTTGTTCACTATAATGAAGCCCCTTAGTTTGTAAATTTTATAAACTTCCTTGTATCTAGAGTTGTCACAACAGATCTTCTATATCATTAAATTAAGAAATTTCTCTCAAATTTAAATTTTACTATTAGGAAGATCAATCAATATTCTTAAGATTTTTTGATTGGGTCATAAGCAAATGTGTATTTAAGGAGTAGTTAAGACGAATTCTACATCAATGTCACTCATTTCCCTTTAATGCCCATTATGGTGTCGATAAGATCACTATTAAAGTCTTGCAATATAGGTTTTATTGGCCTATAATAATCAATGATGTTAGGAGTTTTGTGATAACATGTGACCAATGCCAAAAAATAGAAAATAATGGTAGATTACACGAGATTCCTTCAAATATGGTTTTATAAGTAGAGATATTTAATGTATGGGATATAGATTTTATGAGATCATTTCCTTCTTCTTACAACAATAGCTGCATCTTTATGGTAGTAGATTATATTTTAAATTAGGTAAAAATATAGGATTTTTCCAACAACATTGGCACCAATGTAATGAAATTTAAGAGAGGAACATTTTCTCCCATTTTGGTGTACTGCATTCTATCATTAGTTATAATGGTATTCACTTCTAGAATTTTATGTTCACGCAACTTTTGAGGAAGAATGAGTGCACTTTCAAGAATTTAACTACTTACCATTGATTGTGTTATTATAACTATAAGTGCATGACATAGCTATAGCTAACACTCACGAATATGGTTCGATCATAAAAGGATTGTCGGTTAATAACCAACTA
This sequence comes from Erythroxylum urbanii, assembly GCA_027568935.1. NCBI lineage: Eukaryota > Viridiplantae > Streptophyta > Magnoliopsida > Malpighiales > Erythroxylaceae > Erythroxylum > Erythroxylum urbanii. The sequence goes on along the minus strand of JAOQML010134727.1, from coordinate 4,727 downwards.
TTCACAAACTTAACGATTATGAATGACTAAAGAAGAAAATAAAATAAATAAATCTAAATGCAAAATAAAGCAATGATTAAGATTAAGTAATTTATGAATAAGCTAGATTTAGTTAAGGTTTTCTCTAAGGCTCCACTATGTTTGATTTCACTCTGATTTAATGAGTACCTTTAGTTTTTTGGACTAGTAAGGATTCCTAAGTTACAATTATATTCTCTCTTAAGACATATAACCCCTTCCCTTAGATTAGTAAATTAAAATCCCTTTTAAATCAATACAACCTAAGAATGAATTAATTTGCTCTATTAATCCTCTTGACAAGTTTTACTCGAACCGAGGTAGATCTTCTAGTTCTCTCTCTAGTAACTCATTCTTAACCCTTTTTATCCAAGTTATGACCTAGATGTATATCTTATCTCTTGAATCTTAATACATGAATTAAATAATTAAATATTTGACTTTTTTTCTTTTAATTCTATCAATTATAAAAATAAACATATATTTGAAAAATAGGAATTCATTAAACCAAAGATTAATTTAACATATAAACTATAAGATTCCATATTAATCTATATCCTAATTAGTTCATAACTAAATAAATAAATAATAAAATAAAAACAAGAAATCAAGAATTTTAAAAAAAGAATTTTCATGAGTCTTGAATCTTAAATCTTTGATGTGTCCTGTTGAATCTTTGTCTTTTTCCTAAGATTGACTAGTTCTTGATCAATAACTAATGTAGATGGCTTTCTAATGATTTTTAAATGCTTTCAAACTATCTCTTGGTTAAAAATGTCTTTATTATTTTCTTCCTTTTTTCTTTAAATCTGAACTAATCTTTAATAACACATTGCAATATAAGACTACGTTACTAGTGGTGTTATTTTTAGCACATTTTATAACTTTTTTAAAGATTTTCACCACCAACACAGGACCTATAATGGTTTGTGAAAGATCTATGTTTCTTAATCTAGGGGGTAACACGAGGGTGTCTAGGGTGACAAAGGAGAAACAAATGCTAAAATATTGGAATATGACCCTAATACAATGGCGTGTATGTGAAATGTTTTATGGTCCCCTTTCAATTCTTCTAAAGTTGCTTTAAGTTGGTCTAATTCTTTTTTAAATTCTCTCATTTTCCTTAAAGAGTAAGAAATAAGACCTAAAACAACATATTTCTTATTTTGAGTATGAAATCCTCTAAATTAGTCCAAAGTGTTGTGAAATAATGCTAAAAGTAATGTATGCATAGCACACATCAAACTCCCCCATACCTATGTAATTTCTTATCCTCAAGCAAATCAATTCCATGATTTCTGTCCAAATAGTTTTGAATAATGAAAATTTTATAAACAAATCAAATGTAAGATTTTCCTTTATTTATCTCATTATAAGGGTCATCAAAATTCTATATAACTAACTACTTGTATTATTTCATAATTTAATTAAATTCACTTCATGTCCTTTCAAACTTCAACTTGAATCACAAAATTCAATTTTATACATAAAATGGACACATGTAAGAAAAAATGCATCAATTTTTTTCATATTCATAGCTGGTATTAATAAGACATAAAATTAAACAAAATAAGAGCATTATGAGCTTGTTTGAAAATTCACCTAGCCTTTTTGTGTGAGAGCAAACACCTTGTCATGAATACTCTTAATTAGTCAACCAGGTCACTACCTCAAATGGCTATTACCACCACTTTTAACTTCAATATGTTCACTTAGTTTGAATTTATCAAAGTGAATTTATTCAATGCTCATATATTCGCATCTTTTATTTTTTATGTGGTGTATTGAAAATGCTCCAAAAAAATCACAATAACTTGATGCTTGTACGTTTAATACAAAGAATTTCATAATGCACATCAAATATTCATTCTTTAAATCACAAAACAAATTAAGCTCACTTATTTACCGATACTCATAATTAGTTACATAGACATTCATGACAAAAATTTGGCAAGATTGAGTTTGGAATTTAAAGGGGCATTTGGAAAAATATAACAAAGGAAAAGGTTCCAAAATATATATACAAATATAAAGTAATAATAGAAATTTAAAATAGAAGTATAAAATCAAATTAGTCCTATAAAAGAGGTAGAGGTATTTATGGTGGTATGTAGGGTACTATTACCCACTGGCCCTTTAGCTAATGAAAAGATATCATGTCAATGAGGCTCTCAATAGATGACTCGGTGACTAGTATCAGTGTATCATCATATAATCATCCATGACGCTGTGAACAATAGTTAAATTAGTGGTCTCCTCTCTCGATTATATAGTAAGCTCCTATGACTCTCCAATAACTACATTATCCATCCTCTCTCCTTCAGCTGACTTAACTAATTATCTCTAACCTCTTTTGGAATAACTTCACTACAATATGACCCTATCATAGTGGCCTGTATGTGTTATGTTTTGGGGATTTCTTCCAAATCTTCTGAAGTTAATCCAATTCAATCTAATTCTTCTCCAAATATGTTCTTTTTTCTTTAAAAAGGTAGAAATAAGACTTGCAATAAAATATTTCCTATTTCGAGTACCAAATCCTCTAAAATATTTTAAAATGCATGCAATATTATATGAAAATACTCCTAAAAGTAATATACATATAGCATATATTAATCATCCTTAAATATGTGGCTAAGATGAAGTATCCATCTAAGAATTTCAATAAATATTGGAAAAAATGGTTAATACATTCAAGAAGAATTGAGCATAAGAACTTAGATGATGCTCTTTTGCATGATAGGATAACTTTTAAGATCACTTTAGGAATGTCCCCTTATTGGTGTTTGGTAATTTTTATCATCTTCTAGTTAAGATTGAACATAGGGTTTTGTGGGTAGTAAAGAAAATCAACCTTAAATTTAATAAGTTTGATGAGTTTCAAAGAGATTCTTTTGAAAATTATTGAATGTACAAAGGATACTATAAAGGATTCCATAAAAAAATATCATAAGGAAAGAGTTTAAAGTGGGGAATTTTTAATGTTTAATTATTTCTATGAAAAATTAATTCACGATGGGACCACTCATGGTAAAAAAAATGCAACCATATACAGCCATTAAAGTTGAAGATATAGATGGGAGGTCATTTGTGGTTAGTGGCTAGTGATTGAAGCACTTCGAGAGTGCTAGTTGGGTCACTTTCATAAACTTTCTTTAATGAATAGTTATAGTCTAATTCTAGCTAAAATACTCATAAAGAAGTGCTTATTAGGAGGCAATGTAATGATATAGATATTTTGTTTTAATTTGGTAGATTTAGGATTGTTAGCATTACTTTTCAATATATCTTTCATGATTTGGTTTTGGTTGCTTTTTTTAATAGCTAAAAGCAGGTAAGGTCATAGATATAAGTGTGTTTAAAAGTCATCCTCACATTTTGTACCTCTCATACTACATCTATAGTGCCTTTCATAGCAAGGGAGTGCAATTATCCTCACCTTCATTCATTGTTTTAAATGCTTTTCATTACTCTTTCATGTTGTATTCATTGAGGACAATTTTCAATTTAAGTTTGGTCCCAGAAAATTAATTGTTATACTTATCAATTTCATTATAATTATCTTAATAGGAGAAACTATAGGAAATTATTTGTAGAATAATGATCAAGATGATTCGTTATAAGTTTGACTGTTATTTTGATTTTATTATTTAGGAAAATAGTTATGATCTTTAAGGATTAAGTGGAATTTAATTTTCATTTATTTTAAAAATGGATACTTGATATGAACTATAATAATTTCTATATAATTTGGTTATACAACGAGTTATAATTGGATTCTTTTTAAGCATTTTAAATTATCTTACAAAAAAAAAGAAGGGAGTGAATAACAAAGCATGGAATAAATTCACTCCATCAACTTTAAATTAAGTACAAAGATAAAAGTTAAAGAGTGGTGCTTGTATTCATTTGAAATGGTAACCTATTTAAGTAACCTGTTGATTGCAAAACCAATTCACTAGTTTTATCCTCAAAACTGCAAGTATATGGGGTGTAACTTATAGTAAAGAACAGATATCGATCCCTCAGAGATTGTGTTTAGACACTACTTTAATTCAGGCTGCTTTGTTTGAGAACCAATTTAATAAATATAAAATGAACAAAGTAGGAGTTCAATAAGTAGTTCAAAAGTAATCCCTACAAATAACTTAGCCACTCATAATGTCATTAACATCCCCAACAACCGAAAAATCTATAATAAAGATTCTAGAAGAGAAAAATGAAATGAGAACTAGATGACACAACCTCCTCCTCTTCTTTGGCCAAATATGGAAAAACTAGAATTGATGTGCTCTTTACCCAACTTAGAATGAAAATCCTGATTCTCTACCTCTCTGTAAGCTCTAAATTTGTTTTTTAGCTCAAAGAGGCAAGTTCTCACGATAACCCCCTTCGACCTTAGGGATTTATGCCCTTATATAGTCACAAGAACCTCAAAAAAAAAGTGAAACCTGCGAGTCTCTTCAGGTTAGGGATCCTACGATCATGGGAATTAGCATGAATACCACTATCGTGGGTTCTTGTCTTATAACTACTCCACTTCTCTTCTCCTCTCTTAGTCCCTAGCTCAATCACAAAGGTGGCCACCCTCCATTCCTACATGAAAATGATCAATTCTTACCCTAAATCAATATCAAACATAAAAGAACAACCATGAAGATCAAACTAAACAAAAACATACAAAATAAGTCCTAAAACACAACAATAAT
>JAOQML010134667.1:0-16550 GCA_027568935.1 Erythroxylum urbanii | reverse complement strand
ATTCTAAATTAATCCCTAGGGTTTCTGAAATTCCCATACACCAATTAGTCCTCTATAATATCCCTAGGTCATCTCAAATTTATCAAAACAATTTCAGCATTAGCTAAAATTATCTTGACGGCCAAAATCGTTAAGATAAATAAGTTAACCTACTAGACACTAAAGAGATTGATTCGATGTTCAGAAAATTTCTGGAACCCTAATTTCAAGCATATGCATTAAGCATGTTATTTTCGTCAAAATAATACGTTTCTTGTCACATAAGAACCTTATTTAGGTATCACAACTGAAATGCATGAATTATAAGTCATTAAGTAAGTCAACTCCAACTTTCAAAAAGTTGACCAATGTTGACTTTGATTTTATTTATTAATTAAATCAAATTCAATTAATTCTGGAAAAATTCTAGAGTCTTGTACACATTCTAAATATGTCTAATAATAAATTATAGAAATTAATTCCTAGGATTTATTTACTAAAAAATTGGAATAAGCCAACACATAATATGTGTATGACACTTGTCACATTACTTCTAACACTAGACAAACATTACATCATGCATGCATAAGATTACCACTTTAACAACAAGTGTAATGCATCTCATACAGGTGGCAATGTCTCATCTTGCATGTGCATGCAGATGCAGTGGAAGTGTCGGAATTAAGATTCCAACACCATGACAACCCGGAAACCACAAAATCTCACATACATGTAAGGATATGTAAAGAACATGAAATAACAAAACTTTTTACCTTGTGTATGTCCTCCTTTCGTGTTTCTTCTCCTTGTTTAGGTTGTTGCAAACACCAAACCCTTCCTTGATCAACCAAGAACAAGCAAAGAAGGAAGGTGAAACAATGTATAAGCGTTTTAGAACACTAAACTTGATGAATTCAAGCAGATGTTCAATATGATAGAAGATAGGTCAAGGTTATCTTGCATGCATATTGATTTATACAACATTTGCATAAATTATAAGAAGATAACTCAAGAACTTTCCTCACTCTCTCTAGAACACTTCTACAACCCTTTCTCTATCACTTAAGTGTGTAAGAAGTGAAAGTTACTCATATACATAAGTGAAGAACTCACTTATATATCATTTCGAGGCCTCTGTCATAATCGTGGCCTTACTGGCCACAATCGTGGCATCGTCTTTAGCCACGATCGTGGTCCTATGATGCATGATTATGACCAGCTTAAAATAGGCCATGCATAGTTATTTTTCATCCAATCTTTTATTCGTGTGACCTTTAGGTTCCTGGCTATTTTAGGCACTTGAATTAACTCTTAATTCAAACACATCATGATGCCTATTTGCTGGAATAAAAATGGATTAACACACAAACTCTTTAATAGTTAATTATCAAACTTATGAACCTTTCCATAGACAATTACCTTGCAATTCGTCCTTTCACCATACTATACCCCACTTGGTTCGAAGTATGGGATATGTGTCAACTACCACTAAACTAACTATGTCACATCTAGTCCAGGTGATGTTAGTTCTTGTTCTGGGATCTCATAACTCATATGCGTCATTAAATACCCTCTTTACGACAAATACCTGCTCTGGCCAGAGACTCCTGTGTAATGACCCTAACAAGAGGCCATGGGTATCATCTCCTTTTATCAGGAGTGGTGAATCCTTTATTGGCCATCTAATTACCTTCAGACATAACTAGTTTTACCTAATCACCACCCTAAGAGCGACCTCATCTTAAGGTAACAAGGAATGGTGTCAAAGCACAAGATTTATATTGAAGATATCATTGAATACCTTAAGTCTAAGGATATTTGAACCATTGCTATAATGAGATTAATCATTGACATTTGATAGATCATCCATATGATAATCTCATAGCGGGCCATCCTACCCTTAGTAAGCATCCACATATTAACTCTAAATATCTCATGCTTACAATTTATGAGATCCACTGCTTGATCAAATCAAGGAGTATAATATGTGCTAGTCTTTCCAAATTAATAATGTCCTATCTTATTAATCCTATGACTAGGGATTGTTTAGAGACTAACATAATTACAAATGATACGAATATCTTTATCATGATCTCATCATGATTTCCTTCTTGCTATGTTTTGTATCATGGAATTCATTAATTTGATTTAAGATTAATATCAATTCATACATAAATGAATATCAAATCAATGAAAATGCCTTTTGCTTTGTTAATCAAAAAGCAGTTTCCACAAAAGTGCTAAAGGTGATTGCCTTTAGATCACTACTCTAAGATGAGCCAGAGTTGCTAAGCCAAGATCGTGCACATGGGATCATGGTTGTGATAGAGAGCTTCCATGCAGGCCACGATCGTGCATATTAGGACACAATCATGACAGAAAGAGTAGGCGCTAGCCATGATCTTGGCCTGCGTCAGGCTGATACAAAAACTTAAGTTTTGTGTGATTTTTTAGACAGTTTCGAGCCTAGAGATTCCAAAATATAAAAGGAACATTACAAGAAAGATGCAACAATCTTAGAGAGTCAAAAATTGAGAGCTTCACGTTAGCCATATTTTGAAAAACCATAGAGAGTTTTTAGAAGGAGATAAAGGAAGTGAAACAAGGAGAAGAAGCTAGACGCGACGTACTTCCTGGAACAAGTAGTTTATTACTATCGTTGTCTCCTAGATTATGTTCCTGACGTATTTTTCAATTATTTTGATTTTATAAATGCATAGAATTAAAATAAGTGTTGAGAATAGTTGTGTTGAATGTTGAGTTTTTGTTTATACTTACCTTTGGGATTTTGATTTTGGAGATTAATAAAGTTTTATTGATTGTGCTTTTTATTGATTTAATTGTGATTTAATTATATTCGTAGGTAATAAACTGAAAGGGTGAGCCGAGCGAAAAAAATCAAATTAGGCTAATGAGAGTTAGGTGATTTGATAGGTAAAGAATTGAATCAAATCAGTCGAATCGTGTAACAAGAGATCGAGCATAAGTTCCCAGTAGGTTAATAGACAACTTAGAACAAATTTAGGTTTTAAGTCAATCGTGAATAGAGATATCGTGATTCCATAATTTAAATTAGGGATAATCAATTAGGGTTAAGAATTATAACTAGAGAGAGAGTAATTCACCCTAGGACCGTCTGACCCATTAAGTCGAGAATTGCATAATTAATTAGATTTCATTAATTTCATATTGAATCTCCCTTTCTCTCACTTGACAGTTTCTAGGTTAGTTTGGGGTTAGTTTGTGTGATTTGTTTTCGTATTTAGATTTCCTCAACACAATTCGTGAAATTAATTGTTTGATTGATTTATTTACCACACTATTTTATTTCCTTTGAATTATTATAGTTTAGTACGACCTTAGATTTTAGGACTAGATAAAGCTTTCTCGTGGGATCAATACCTTAGGTACTACGCGAATGACCCGTGAGCTTGCAAAATTTACCAAGGTTATAAATATCAAAACTAAGCACGTGTAACCTTGCGATCAAGTTTTTGATGCCATTGCTAGGGAGGCAATTAGTTTAGTTATTTACTCTAAGAAGTTTTTCCACTTCTTTTGTTTCTTAAATTAGGTTTTAAAAAATTTGGAAAGAGTTTGGAGTGTAAACTAGAGACACACCACGACATCCTAATGTGAGAATGAGTCATCTGAAGAGTCAAGTGCTAAGAAGATGTCAAACGAACAATCATGGAGGATGTATATTATAGGGAGCAAGGGACTCTTGCAGAATTCAATAAGCCCCCATTTGGTTGGGAAAATCATCATTCTTATATGAACCACCCCGAATTCTATTAGTCCACCAATGTAGGGAATCATGTAGGATATCAAAATTGATAGTAGTGTTTTGTATGTTGTTTTAGGGTTTAATTTGTTATGTATTTTGTGTTAAATTGAGTGTTGAGTATGCATTTAGGATTTAATTAGGTTAGTTTTTATGTTTAATTGTTTTTATAGGTTAGTTTGAACTTAAATTGTATAATTTTGAGGTACCCTGATGTGTGTGCTAATGTTGCAGGGTAAACAGGGAAGAATGGTGATGATTTAAAGAGTTTCGGGCTAAAAGACACAGGCCACGATCGTGCACATTGGCCATGATCGTGATAGAAAAGGAAGAGCCAGAGGCAGCCAGGCCACGATCGTGCACCAGGAGCCACGATCGTGATAGAGAGCATCAAGCCAGGCCACAATCATGTACTTCAGGCCACGATTATGACAAAAAGGAAAAAGTGCCAGTTATGATCCTAACAGGCAAGGCCACGATCGTGCCCTATGTTGGGCTGACAAAGAAACTAAAATTTTGAGTGATTTTTAGACCGTTTCAACCCCAAGTTTGATTTAAGGCCTCCACAGAATAAATAAAACATGATGTGACAATTGTCAGAGGACATTAGAGAGCCAAAAGAGCTATACAAAAGAGAGGTTCTACCGAAAATTCGAGAGAGACCTAGATAGAGATCAAGCGATCGAGGAAGGAGACGAAGGAAGAGAGGCATGGAGACATGCTTGACACGACATACTTCCCAGAACAGGTGGTTTCTCACAGTCATGACCTCCGAGATCCATTCCAACAGTATTTTCTAGTTTTTATTTCAATTTCATTGACGTATGAAATTTGGAGATTGATTGGAAATATTATTGTTGAGTGTTGATTTTTCTATATAAACACACTTTCGGGTTTTTGTTTTTGAGATTAAAAAAATTTATTTGATTGTGTTTTATTCGATTTAATTGTGATTCAATTTGATTCTTTATAACTTGGCAATAAACTGAGAGGGTGAGCCAGTGAAAATCATCTATTTAGGTTAATGAGAGTTAGATAAATCAACAGCTAGATAATTGAATCAAACCGATACAGTCGTGCAACGAGCGGTCGAGCATAAATTCCCGATAGGTTAATAGATAACATTAGAACTAATTTAGGTTTTGGACCAATTGTGGATTGAGATATTGCAATTTCCATAATTTGAATCAGGGATTATTAATTAGGGTTAAGAATTATAACTTAAGAGAGAGTACTTCACCCTAAGATTGTCTAGGCCTTTTAAGTCGGAAATTTCATAATTTGGTAGATTTTCTTTAATTTTGAATAAATTCCCTCTTTCTCTCAATTGGGGACTTCTAGGCTGAAATTCAAATTATTTGTGTGACTGGGCTTTTGATCATTCTGTTGGTGCTTTAATTTCTCATAATTAATACTTAATAAATTTTAATTTCTGCAGTAGTTGTTAATTTAGGATTGCGAACTTAGCTGCCGTTAAATTTTAGTACTAGTTCCCTTCCTCATGGGTTCGACACCTTAGGTACTACACGAACAACCCATGAACTTGCGAAATTTACTGAGGTTATAAACAATAAAACTTAGCATGTGTAACTTCAGGCGAACAAGTTTTTGGTGCTGTTGTCGGATAAGGCAATTAGTTCTATAGTTTAAGGCATTAGGATAGTCTTTAATTTTTGTTTTAGTTTTTGGTTAGTTTTACATAGGAATCGTGCTCTTGCATGAACACAAGAGTCACGAGGGGTTCGAGTGGTGCAATTAAGACGTCAAATTTAGACATAACACGTTTAGAATGGACCATTAGGGAAGCTCGATTAGAAGAAGAAGAAGAGTTCGAGAAAGCACAAATGGCCGAGGAGTTCTAACGCAATATGGATCTAGAAGTCAACCCTGGTAGGCAACAACAGAGGGCCCTTATGGATTTTATGAGGCAAGGGTTCAATCCTACGAACCAATGAGTGGCTAGACCACCTATTTAAGCAGTCTTCTTGGAAATCAAACCAGCCCTCCTGAACATGCTTCAACAGATTGTCCAATTCTATGGACTTGCAAATGAAGACCCAAATGCTCACATCATGAGTTTCTCGAGATCTATGATACTTTTCAGTATCACTAGATGTCGGAAGACACAATAATAATTAGGCTGTTTCCCTACACACTTTGGGATAAAGTGAAGGCTTGGTCTCACTCATTGAGCCCCGTTAACATTATGACATGGAACTAGCTAGTGCGTGCTTTCTTAGATAAATACTTCCCACTAACAAAGACCACCAAAATTATTAGCAAAATTACAAATTTCTAATAAGGTGATGGGGAGTCCATTTATGAAGCGTGGGATCGTTACAAGGATGTACAGAGGAGATGCCCACACCACAATTTACCCAAGGACTTCCAGCTACAGACATTTTATAATGGAGTAAACTCATAGACTAGAGGCGCTATCGATGCAGCGTCAGAAGGATCTTTAATAAGAAAAGCAGATGATGAAGCAGAGGAATTAATAGAGGAGATGGCCAGTAATAGCTGCTTATGGGCTAGTGAACGTAGTAGGCAACCTACTAACTTTAGGGAGCAGAAGGGAGTTGTCGCTGTCGTTTAGATGATGAAAATGCAAGCTGAGATCGACAACTTGACGCGACAACTCAGTAATATAAAGGCATCATCCTTAGCTACAGTAAAGGCCGCGTAATTGAAGTGCAAGCTATGTGGCCAGTTGGATCATGATACGGTAGACTATTATTTGATGAGAGAAGACAACCTAGACCAAGTTCATTACATAAGAGCTCAATTTGGACATGGAGGGGGTAATAATCCCTACTCCAACACATATAACCCTGGGTGGAAGAATCACCTAAACTTCTCCTAGTCTAACAACAACAATGGAGGGCAGTTCAGACCTCAAGGACAATCGAGCTTCCAATAGGACAAAACAAGTTCGATGGATTCGAAATTGGACAAAATTTTAGATAAGATAGGAGGAATGGAGGAAGCACATAGGAGACTCGAGAGTAAATTCGAGCAAGTCACAAAGAATCATGCTTCACCTATCCACAATTTAAAAGTCCAAGTGGGGCAACTCGCGAAAGTAATGTCAACTCGGAATGCTGAAACTCTTCCAAAAACCACCAAGTCGAGCCTAAAGGAGCGTATCATGGTTGTAAGCCAGACTCAGGATGAGAAGCTAGAAGACGTAGACAAATGAGAAGGTCAAGTAGTCAAAAACGACCTTCCAAGGGAGACTATGAGCAAATCAATGCAAGTAACTCAACTGGTATTCCTGCACCAATTTGTTTCTCATAAAGAATTATATAATAGGAGGGGAGCAAGAACATTACAAGAAATTGAGCCAACCAAAGTCGAGGAAGTGACGAAATGAATACAATCTAAACTAAAATTACAAGAGTCCGTCACAAAGAAGGGGAAGGAGTGAATACTAGAAGACACCCCCAACATAGTAAGTATAAATGTGATGCCTTACACTCTTAGTCTTAAATTGGGGTTACAAAAGTTAGTGCCCACAAAGTTTTTGGTTAAGACGGCTGAAAGGACTTCACTTAGATCAATGGGAATCATACAAGATGTTTCGATCAAGGTCGGTAATTTTATCTTTCCCATGATTTCTATATTTTGGATATCAATGAAGATGAGGATAGTCCGATGATTCTTATATGACCATTCTTAGCCACTGCATGTTCAATTATTGATGTGGATAGGGGTAAACTAACTAAAAAAGTAGGGAAGGAGCAACTAACCTTCAAGGTGACTGTTAGAGAGAACGAAGCTCCATCAACTATAGTGGATTGCAACAAACCCGAACCTTGAGGAGAATGGGAAGACATTGAGGATCCTGCAAATGTGTAACATCCCATTATCCCATGATTAGGGTTACAACCCTAGGATACTACATATGAGAGTGTATTGAGAATTTAGAAGTGCATTTCTTGCATTATATGGCATATACATGCACGTGAATAACGTTGTCATTCATGAAAATAATTGTACATACATTCATTGACATTTTTTAAGTATAAGTGATTTTAATGTGATTAAAGTGTGAATTATAGATTAATTGTCTTAAAATTTGAATTGGTGTGTATGAGAATTAATTTCGCATTTTTGGAGACATTTCGGATATTTTGGAGATTTATCAAACTTTTGAGGTATTTTAGACTAGGAAAAATATAGAAATAATAGACAAACATAAGTGCGACAATTGTATTAGAAATTAATTGACAAATGGACTAGTTATGGAGGGATAAATGGATCAATTAATGTGTGACATGTGGACCAATAGCTAAGTGACATTTAATAGCTTCACATGATGAAAAAATGTAAGACATACATTAAAGACATGTGGCAAAGTTAAGTTAATCCACCTAAGTCACGTTTTTTGTTAGGCAAGGAAGATTTCTGCAGCTCTTTTCTTTGGTTTCACCGAAATCATCTAAACCTTTCTTCTTGCTTTCCCATCACCAAAACACCATCTTTGCTCATTTTTGTGTATTGACTTTTGGTGAATTCATCAATGAGACACCTTGCAAAGAAACCACGTCAGACCATATGTTGTATCTCTATTCTTGTCCATCCACCAAAATCTCTTCTAACCCCTCTCAACTGTTGGAATTTTTCTGAAGCAAGTAAGTTATGCTTAAAGTTTTATGGGTAGTGTAAATGATATTAAGAAGGGGTTTTAATGTTTGTAAAATGGATGATATGCATGAGTGGTGTATGTTTTCATGCTTGTGGATTGATGTATGGGTGAATGGTGTGGATGCATGTATGGGTGGTGAAGGAAGAACCAAATTCTTGATATGATTAACAAGATGAAGGATTTTAGCAATGAAGTGAGCTGGAGTATCTCATATGCAGTGTTTTTCTAAACATGCATCTGTATTGTTGACATAACTTTAACTGTAACTATCCAAATTAGATGAATTTTGATTTGGAGTAAATTAAAGACATATCTCTACATTGTTCATGAAGGAATCAAATTTGAAATCTATCTTTAATAGTCTTGAAATTTGTCTTAAAGTTGAGAATTGTGTTCTCTTAAGGTATGAAAACAATTTGTAGAGTTTTTTATTATAACTTGCATAATACTAAACCAAAATGCATGGAATTGATGTCATTAGATATTTAAGACATTGTGGAACATTTGATTAGGAGAAGGTGTTGTCCAAATACCTCATTGTCTAGGTCATAATGGTCATACAAATCTGACCTGAAATGTGCTTAAGAAAATCTGGAAAAAAATGCAAAACATGTGATATGGAAAAATATGGAATTGGTACTGTTTTGGGGCTTATGAGCAATAATGAATTGTTGAACTGTGCATTGATGTTACTGAACTAAAACTGAATTAAAAAAAATGAAGTGGTCATCAACTGTAAATTATAGAATTTTGATAACGAAGTGTTTGATAAAATGGATATCATGTTATGGAAAAGGATAGGTTTTATGAATGATATTATGTAGTCAAAGAGGTTTAATCAATTGATTAGAGTTTGATAATTTCATTAACACAAATTGGCATGTGAATGAGTATGGAATAATGTTGTGTTTATGGTAAAGTAATCTAGTTGGAGTGAACTTGGTGTTAAAATGTATGTGAGTTTTGGACAAATAGAAGAAGGGAGGAAGAAAAATGTAGTAGGGCACGCTTGTGAATCTGCACGATCACAACCCTTGCTAAAAAGGAAGGAAGTCATGATCGTGCACCTACACAATCACGACTCTGCTGAAGAAGGAGGAAAGTCATGATCATGCACTTACGCAATCATGACTCGAGAGAAAATGCAAAAGGTGATTTTTTTATTGATTTTCAAACTAATAAAGGCTAGGATGTTTCCATATGAAGTATTAAGGTTTAAATGAGTTCTTAAATGAATTTAATTGATGTTTAATGAAAGGATTGAAGTGAAGAAATGGTATTAAGGATTAAAAGAATGTTTTGAAGGTGTTGTAAATTATTTAAGAGTGAAATTGTCATTGAACATGCATGATACATGATACATTCATAAATGTATTTATGACTAATTATTCTTATGAAAATGCACATGAGTGACATATAAATGTATATCATTGCATATAGAGGAGCACATTGAGTGACAGCTTCCAGACATTGCCAAGACTTCAAGGTAATAAGCTAAAGGGAGTATTTGTGAGTCAACCTAGATGATCTTCCTAGGATTGATTGAATGATTTTATTTAACTTCCAATTATTAAACTATTTGTGATCTGTATGTGAACTCCGTGATTTCTGTATTTAACTGAGCCCAATAGGTCAGTATCTATATTTGTATCTAAAAAGCACTTGATCACAACAAATAATAATGAATCTGAAGTCTCATATGTAGCTGCATTTATGATTATGAAATATATGCTTGTGAAATCTTTTCTGAAGTTATGATGTTAAAGTGATATGCCATGATATTGTTATTGATTGGGTTGTACAAGTTCTGAAAGAATGTATGTGATGTGTATGACATTGATTATATTATATCTTATTGTGATGGAAAATGTTATGAAATTGGTAGGTTGTATGATATTTGTGTGTGTTCCTGGAGTGAGATCATTAATGATGGTTCCGTCATTAAGTTTGCAAAACTCATTAAAAATTACAATGTGGCTTTTCAGGTACGAGACAGGAGACCTAGATTCCTAAGATCTTTTAGAAGAACATTTTGGGCTAGACATGGCTCAAAGGTTTGTCAGCTAGAAATTGAGGAGTTCTAGTTATAAGTATGTAGTTTTTTTTATATCATGTAGAACTTGTGTATAAAGGTTGTAAATATTGGTTTTAATGTCTACTATGTAAACCTTTATGAATGAAATGAATAGATGACTTTCTAAGTATTATATTTTCTTTATGATGCCATTTAAGAGATTAGGTTTGATCCAGCATACCATTATCATAGGATATGCACTTGAATATCCTCTGGATGTTCGAGTATGTACTTTATGTTAGTGGGATGCGACAAAATGCCTTTCGAAATAAGCGCTCGCGAAGGAGAAGGCGAGGTAAAGAAAATTCCAAGGAAGGTGGTGGTGGCAATATGGTAGCAAATATTCAGACTTTGAGATTAATAACGACACTACCATTAAATCAATCATTCCAACCATAGTGAGCTTTAAAATGAGTGTCAAGCTACCATCATTAAAAGAAGCACTACATAGGAGGCAATCCATGGAAAAAATTATTTTATTGTTTAATTTTGTTAGATTAGTCGAATTTCGTACTTAGGTTCATTCATATTTCATTTTAATAAAAGCAAAAAGAGGAATAGGATTTTGGAATCATGGGGAAGAGTACGCAAGCGTATTAAGAGAAGTGAAGAAGAATTACAAAATGAGAGAGAAGAAGGTATTGGTGTCAGGATATAGGCACTGGCCACAACCTGGACCTGTTACGTCACAATTGTAGCCTATGATTGAGATTTCCTTCATTGGTACGTTGTACGCTAGGATCGTGGCATAGCAGGTCATAACTGTGGCCTGCGACTATGTACAAAAAGGGGGAGACGCGATTTTTAAGTGACAACTTTACCATTTTACCCTTTTTACCACCTATTTCTTCAATTCTTACTTAAGTTTCACCTTCACTTTCATTTTTACTTTATCTCTCTAGAATTTCATCTTTTAAACACTCCAACACCTCTCTAGAATTTTTCAATCGTCAACTTTCCAATTTCAACCCAAACATGCCTCATATCAAGCAAACCATCCGACGGGAGCCTTACAGAGCACAACAAGTCGCAAGATGGGGGAGGCAAAACTGAGTAGCAGACTTTGAAGCTTCATTTCCTATTTTCATCTAGTAAGAAGGTATTCGTATATGTTCCCTTCATTCTAGGCAATTTGTTGTGCCTAAATATTTTTATTTTGATACATTGGATAGAATAGAAGTGCGTAAGTGGATAGAAAACTTAGCAAAGATGATCCTGTGGGGTCAGCTCATTAGATTCCAATTTCTTGCTTATGAAGAGCTTACCCTAGAATTCTTCACGTCCTTGACCTTTGACCCTAAGAACACTAAGGTATTATAGTTTAGATTGAGGGGGAGATCTTATGAATTAACGGTAGAGATCATATGCGACATATGTGGATTCCCCGAATCCACCATTATCGACCAACATGATGACTTCTATCCCTCCCAATACTAACAGGAGCTAACCGACATTGAGCGTTTTTATGCCAAAAATGCCCACAATAATATTATCCGATCCCATGAACATTTGTTGCTACACAAATTTATGTGCTAGCTAGTCTTTGACAAATCAGAGATCAACAAGTGTTCAACCAAGGAACTGCTCATACTGCGGTGCATGGACCATAGTATTCCAGTATGCACATCCATGCATATGCTGAATGTTCTTGCTGCAATTCCGTGAACAACGGTTTTGGATGTGATATCCAAAACCAACAGAACATTAAAGGAAGTGGTGCGTACACAACGATGTCAGAGCCGAGAGATTCGTCGGCTCCATCGGTATTTTGAAGCTCGGGGTATTCAATCACCACCTCCCACGCCCTCACCACCTCCATCTCCTTAAGATCGAAATCTAACCTATAATTTTTTTCTCCATGACTATTTTGTTTTGTATTGTTTATTTTCTGTTATTTTTAGTTTTCTTTTTATTTTTATCTATTCGTTATTATTTTAAATTTTTGTTTTCACATTTCATTTGTGTATGTGTTGTGTGTGTTTCCTTCTCACATTGAGGACAATGTGTTGTTCAAGTGTGGGGAGGGATTTTGTGTTTTTCCTTTGTATGTGAATTTTGTATACTGTGTGATAGTATTAGGTTGCATGGTGTGAAGTGTGTGAATACTTCAATGGCTCAAATTGAGTGAATTTTTTTTATTTTAGAAATAGTCTATTAGATTGTGAACAATCATTAGCCTGCGAAATTAGTGAATTAAGGGGCCTTTGGATAAATATACAGCCTAATTAGGACTTAGTGTAAATTTAGCACCCTATAGATTATCACATTCATTCATAATTTGAGGCTTTTTAGGTTAAGTAGCTCAACTAGTATTTTTCATGGAAACAAATACCTAAAGCAGCAAGGTGGGCATAAAAAAAGGTTAATAAGTGTTTAATAATCACTATTCTGCCGACTTTTGGGTTATGAATAGAGCTAGCAGCCGGTTGAAAATGTGATATAGCTGAGTAACTGGATCGACATGCATCACAAATGTGTGCCTTCGCGTAAAAAGGCTATAATGATGTTTCAACCAAGCTATTAATAAACGACTTAGTCGAGTAACCGGATCGATATTTATCGCAAATGTTTGCCTCCAACTAAAAGGCTAAGTCTCGGGTAAAAAAATAAAAATAAAAATAATAAATAATAAATAAAAATTGTGTGTTTTAAATAAAAACCTACCAAACTTGTAATAGGCTTGAAGTTTCATGGAACTATACATAGAAATAGTTACGGACCAAAAAATTATTAATGTGTGTGAACAATTGAAATGGGTAAATAGGTTAACACTTGGTCTTGAGTTAGTTGTATATTTAGTTCGAAGCCCCTAAACACATATTTTTACATGTTAATGATTTGACATAATTCAAATAAGTGTGTCCAAGATTAAATTTAGTTCATAAAAATTAGAGCCATTTTCATATTATTGCATGGTGTGTTTATTTTTGTTAGGTGTTGTTGTTTTGTTTTCTTGAGGACAAGCAAACATTTAAGTATGGGGATGTCAATAGTAGTGTTTTGTTTGATGTTTTAGGGTTTAATTTGTTATGCATTTTGTGTTAAATTGAGTGTTGAGTATGCATTTAGGATTTAATCAGGTTAGTTTTGTGTTTAAGTGTTTTTATGGGTTAGTTTGAATCTTTGAGCTTAAATTGTATAATTTTAAGGTACCTTTATGTGTGTGCTAGTGTTATAAGGTAAATAGGGAAGAATGGTGATGATTTAAAGAGTTTTGGGCTAAAAGACACAAGCCACGATCGTGCACATTGGCCACAATTGTGACAGAAGAGCAAGAGCTAGAGGCAGCCAGGCCACGATCGTACATCAAGAGCCACGATCGTGATAGATAGCGTCAAGTCAGGCCACGATCATGATAGAAAGGAAAAAGTGCCAGCCATGATCGTGGCAGGCAGGGCCACAATTGTGCCCTACGTCTGACTGACACAAAAACTAAAATTTTGAGTGATTTTTTGGACCATTTTGACCCTAAGTTTAACCTAAGACCTTTACAGATAAATAGAACATGATGTGACAGTCGCCAGAGGACATTAGAGAGCCGAGAGAGCTACACAAAAGAGAGATTTTGCAAAAAATCTGAGAGAGGCTAGATATAGATCAGGCGATCGAGGAAGGAGACAAAGGTAGAGAGGCACGGAGACACACTTGACATGACGTACTTCCTGAAATAAGTGGTTTCCTACAGTTGCGACCTCCGAGATCCATTCCGACTGTATTTTCTAGTTTTTATTTCGATTCCATTTATGCATGAAATTTCAAGATTGATTGGAAACATTGTTGTTGAGTGTTGATTTTTTTGTCTAAACTCACCTTTAGGTTTTTGTTCTTGAGATTAATAAAATTTATTTGATTGTGTTATCATTCGATTTAATTGTGATTCAATTTGATTCTTTATAACTTGGCAATAAACTGAGAGGGTGAGCTGGTGAAAATCATCCATTTAGGTTAACAAGAGTTGGATAAATTGATAAGTAGAGAATTGAAACAAACCAATAGAGTCGTGTAACAAGAGATCGAGCATATATTCCCTGTAGGTTAATAGACAACGTTAGAACTAATTTGGGTTTTGGACCAATTAAGGATCGAGAGATCGTAATTTCCATAATTTGAATTAGGGATTATTAATTAGGGTTAAGAATTATAACTCGAGAGAGAGTAATTCACCCTAGGATCGTTTAGGCCCTTTAAGGTGGAAATTTCATAATTGGGTAGATTTTCTTTAATTTCGAATAAATTCCCCCCTTCTCTAAATTGGTCACGTCTAGGTTGAAATTCATATTATTTATGTGAGTTAGCTTTTGCTCATTCTGTTGGTGCTTTAATTTCTCATAATTGATTCTTAATTAATTTTAATTTTTGCAGTAGTTGTTAATTTAGGAATTGCAAACTTAGCTGCCATTAGATTTTAGGACTAGTTCCCTTCCTCATGGGATCTACACCTTAGGTACTATATAAACGGCCCATGCACTTATGAAATTTACTGAGGTTATAAATAGTAAAACTTAATACGTGTAACCTCAGGTGAACAAAAACCCATGTGAATTTCAATGTGATGAATCCAATTCATAGGATTCCAAGTTAGACAAAATCATGGATAAGCTCACATACATGGAAGAGAGCCAGAAGAGACTGAAAGAGCAAATTGATTGAGTAACAGAAAATCATACCATTTCTATTCATAATCTGGAGATTCAAGTAAGATAGCTTTCTAGGGAATTTTGTAAGCAAAGTGTGGAAAACTGTTTGATCAGCATGAATGTAAATTCAATATAACCATGCCAGGCTATGACACTTAGGAATAGGGTATAGTTGGAAGCACCAACGAGAATTCAAGCTAAACTCGACCTTCGAGAAGACTAAGAAATCAAAGAAGAGGATGAAGAAAATAACGCCAACATTCCCTATTATCCACCAATTCTTAATATTTCATCTTTAAGCATCGAAAAATCTTGGGTGGATGTCCATGAAGAGAACTCTAATTTTTGGATCGATGATGATCAAATGACACTCAACATGAATGAAGTAATTAAGAATCTGAAACTTAGTAGCTCATTCAGGATAATTAATGTGTTCGCATCTTATGATGAACCAGAGGATAAAAAAAGACGACAGCAGACATCGAATTTGAAGACGTGACAAAATTCTCTGTTTATGAAGTGAAAGAAGCAAAGGAGATGAAGGTGATGATGGAAGGATGGGAGCAATTCACCTTCATACAAGACAAACTGTTGGATTCGATAGAAGATTCATGAAGTTTTGTTATTCCCTATTTTATTCATAGTTTGTTAATGAAATAGACATTACTAAATTAATTGGTTTTCATAATTTTATCAATATCTTTTGATCATCTAGCAATTTGTAGCTTATTCACAGGCTACAAAATTGATGTTAAATGAAAAGGGTAGAAGCAAGCCGCATAATTGATCCTGGTTGAGTTTTAAAGGATGAAGGTCAAGCTAATGACCATAAATTAACACGTTTAGTAGTAGATTTAAATTTTTGTTTTAAATGCTTAAATAAGTAGTGAATGAATTGGAATGGCTTTGACTGCTAATTCTTTTGCTCTCTTAAATCACTTATAAGCTAGGGAATCACTTTCGATGGCAAGCAGTTTTTGTCTCAACACTATCACCATCACCACCTCCATCTCCATAGCACTTATACTTACCGCAATTTTTTTCTTTCTGCTTAGTTATTTTTCTTCTCCCAATTTTACCTTCAGTTCTATTTTGTTTTTATGTATTTTTTATTTGTTTGTGTTTGTTTTAAATTCTGTCTGTTCTTTTGATTTATGTGCTTGTGTGTGCTTCATTCTCACATTGAGGACAATGTGTTGTTCAAGGGTGGGGAGGGATTATGTGTTTCTTGCTTTTGAATGTGATTTTGCATACTGTATGATAGTTATTAGGTTGCATTGTGCGAACTGTTTGAATGTGTCAATGGCTTAGATGAATGAAATTTGTTTAATTTTGAACATAGTCTAGGAGGTTGTGTGTAACATCCCGGTCCCACCTAACGGGTCGGATCAGGGAAACGGGTCTATGAGAAGACCAATGAGAGAAGTA
>JAOQML010134658.1:0-16553 GCA_027568935.1 Erythroxylum urbanii | reverse complement strand
TAAAAATTTTAAATAATTTTATCAATATAATAATATGATATATGGAGTAATATGAACTTTGAATTAGAAGTTACCCAATTCATACAGTCATAGAACCAGATTGTCCAGAAAGTGGTGGCCTAAGTTTAAGGGAGCTCTAAAAAAAATCCCTAAATCAAGTTTATGGGTTCAAATTCTAAAGACTCTCCATTTTATGAAAGGAGTGGTCCTTCAGGTCAAATCAAACAATTGATTTTAAATTGTTAGTTTTCCAATTAATTCATCCAATATATGAACTTGATGCATTTAGTTCCATAGAATTTTTACTAAAATTGGGGAACTAGAAATACTTCACATGGACCTGAGATTTAGGGCCTACAAGTTTTTTTTAAGTTAAAAAGTTGAAGAGATTTTTCTTAAACTTGAGGCCTACAAGTATGCAATTACTTTTTAATGTTATAGAGTTGAAAAAACTACTTTTAAACGTTAGGCTTACAAGCATGTAGGTTTTTTTCTTGAGCCAATGAGTTGAAAAGACTTATCCTAAACTTGAGACCTGCAAGCTTGTAGGTTGCGTCTTCTCCCGTAACCTCCTTGCTAAGGTCAAAACACCTGTCTTATAGAGAGAGAGAGAGAGAGAGAGAGAGAGAGAGAGAGACTCACAGAATGAGTCATCTTGTTCACCTTATAAGAGTAAATGGTCTTTGATTTCCACCGCTGCAACTCCAATGAACCATAAAGAAAGCTTTTCTGACGAAGAGCCTTTTGGTCAGCTTTTGGAGAAACTCCTTCAATACTATACTGACAGAAATAACTTTGATTGAACTCTTTACGAGCAATGAAGGTTCTCCTTCTGCGTCCTGCCGTCATTAACCTTCTTCATCTTCATCCTCCACCTCCTTCGACCTATTATTGGTTGACAAAATCTGCAAGCGCACATAATCGTTCTTAGTACTTACACATCAAGTATTCCAAGGTCGTATCCCACAAGGACTAAAATACTCGCTACTGAATTAATCCTAATTATGCGAAATAAAATGACAAGAAACTTAAAAGTTAATTGGAGTAGAGCAGACAATAAATTGTAAAGATTGTAAATAAACATGCAAGAGAAAATTGATGGTTTAGACTTAGGGCTTTAGGGTTCACCAATTTAATTAAGATATTGATCTATAAATTATGGAATTGATTGAATGACAAGTTATAATAACAATTGCACAACTTCACTTATATTCTCTCTCAAGACATATAAGAATACTCAACTAGTTGATTACCATCTCTCAATGCGAAACCTAACTAGTCAAATGCATTAAGAGCAAGCAACCGTAAGTTGTCACTAGTTCAGGATATCTCTATCTCTAAATCTAATATGTTTATCTTCCTAGTACACAAATCATACTTTACCTCTTAGTCCATCATATGACTCCTAAGGTTGCATCTATGGTGATCAAGTATAGAAACAATAATGAAGCTCAAGAAAGATAAATGTAACTCAAGAACTTTCATTCAAAACCAATCAATCCATAAAACATAAATCAATTCCCAAAATATGCTACATCCTTATCCCTAAATGGGATTTAGTTCTAGCACATGATAAAAGAATCCAAATACATAAAAACAATCAACATTCAAGACAGGGTAGAGAGAGAAGACAAAACCAGCTTACTTCCAATCTTGATTCAATCCTCTTTCTTCCTCTTCTTTTCCTCTTTTGGCTACCTCCCTTAGTGTGATGCCCTGTTTTCAGTGTCAGACCCCTAATTTGGTCTTAAAAATGAGTATTTATACTGTCTTGGGGTCAAAGAAACCTAGTTTTTGCTAAACAGGGAAATAAGGATCGTAACAGTGTCGACAAAGTCTGTTAAGCGGACTTGATGTCCACTGAGCGGACCTTCTCAGGTCTTCTGGAGCAGTTTGGCCAGAGAATGCCCACTAGGCGAACATCATGTCCATTGAGTGGACCTTCTCGGGTCTTCCAGCTTTCCCTCTCCGCTCATGTCCGTTTGGAGGGACTTCATGTCCGCTGAGCAGACCTTCACTGGATATCTACAAAAACATACAATTTTGACCTTTAGACAGCAAAATCTCTTCTTGGAGTCTTCACAAAAGTTGTAGAACTCGGAGTTTTCTTCAAAAACATACTTGAATGACCTTAATCCGACATCTACAGCAAAAGTTATGCCTCTTGCCTCAAAATCTATCCATTTGCACCTATTAAGCAATAAAATTGAAATGTGTGATAATTAATGAAATAAAGCGCAAATTTCACATAAATATAAGTCAAATTAGTTCCAATTCATCCCAAAATCATATATAAATAATTTGACTTATCCATTATCCTTCTTCATCTTATCCTCCACCACAACTCTTGTCGTACCTCTTTCTCAGCTCACCTTTTCTTCTGCTTCAGCTAGGTGACCCTTGTACCATCAAACTTCAACAAGCTCACAAACTTATTCTCCCATCTTTTTTCCACCTCTCAATCATTCCCTAACATACTCCTCAACCCCCTCCTCACCTCTCTCCTCCACAGCCTCCTTTTAGCTGCTGGGGTATTTTCGTCATTTTGCTGGTCTATTTTCATTCTTTTGGAAACTACTTTTCAATCTTCCTTCATGACACTGCTCTACCTTCCATTTCTCTTACCTGTCAGCCATGTTTGGTTCAACCTCATCCACTGAATTTCCACCACTACCCTCCCAAACCTTGGCTACCCCCAAGCTCCCTGAAAATGGCTCATCCTCCTCCTCAACTCTCCAAAAGAGCTGGAAGTAAGTAATAGCTTATGATGGTGACATCGCCCTCCACTACTCGTCTCTGAAAGAAGACCAGGGCAGATTCATTGTGGCTTATGATGTGGAAGTCTTACAAGAAGGTGCACGTTCATAAGAGTCCTCTCTAGTGGGTTTCTTCTTGGAGAGAAGACTCCCTTTTTCGATGCTACAAAAATTTGCAAACAATAATTGGCAGAATAAGGGTATGTTAGAGGTACTACTAGCAGATAAAAATCTAGTTTTATTTACCTTTTCCTCTAAAGTGTAGGCACTTAAAGTCCTGGAAGAAGGCCCTTGGCATGTGATGAATCTTCCCATGTTTCTCCAAAGTTGGTAGCCGGGGTTCCAACCAGAAATAGAAAAGCTAAAATCAGTACCTTTGTGGGTTAATCTGTATAATGTTCCTTTGGAATATTGGACTACCAAAGGTCTTAGTATGATAGCAAGCTATTTAAGGCAACCAGTATGCATGGATGAGAACACTACAAAAAGGAAAAGGCTAGGCTATGCTCGATTATGCATTACTATAGATATCTCTAAGGACTTGCCAGATCATATCCCCATCTTGAGGTTAGGTTTTAATGGTTACCAATATGAAGATTTTGTAACAGTGGATTATCATTGAAGGCCTTCCTTGAAGCTACAAAGGAAAAGATGGATTCCAACAGGGAAAAGGTTCAAGGAGGGGAGCGCTATAAGGAACTAATGGGCCTAGATCCATATGATAATGAAGGAACTGATGTGCAAGAAATATGCCAAAATGGGACACGGGAAGAGACAGTCTTGAATGACAAAAATCAGATGGCTAAAGCTGGTAATAAGGAGCTGGGAACTATCCAAAATGTTGCAGTATCTACAGTCTTGAGTGACAAAAATCATATGGCTAATGCTAGAAATAAGGAGTTGGGAACTATCCAAAATATTGCAATTTTTACTAACTTAGCTGAAGAAATCCAACAAAAGCAAAATTATGTTGCAAGCAATATAAAAGAAGTTTCTAAGGAAGGCAAACTAGTGGTTCTGGAGGGAGAAAAAGGGCATGAAATGGAGGCAACCTCATCTTCTTCAACTTCAACTACTGCAGAAGAGAGGGAGAATGTAGAGCAGTTTAATAGTTTTAAAAGGAGGAAGGGCAATAGGAGCAAAGATCAAAGCCCCAAACACCTTATATCATGATAGTAGTTTGGAATGTCAGGGGACTTAATTGTCCTAAAAAACTCTTGGCCTTAAAGGATTTTTTTACTAAGGAAAATATTTCGGTTTTTGCGATTTTGGAAACAAAAATCAGATTGGAAAACCTCAAGAATCTTAAAAACCTACGAAATAATTGGCAATTCCACACTAATCATCAAGCCTATGTTTTTGGCAGAATTATTATTAAGTTTGATCCTCGAATAGTAGATATTCAGGTGTTGGAAGTGGAAGCGCAAGTTATGCACATGAAGTGGCATTTTGTTGAGCAAAATTCTTCCTTTTTTGCATCAGTAATTTATGGTTTAAACCATGAGTTTCAAAGAAAGGAACTTTGGGAGACTTTACTAACGTTCCAAGGAAGGGTGGCAAGTCCTTGGCTCATTTCGGGAGATTTTAATTCTACACTTTATAGAATGGAGGTAGAAGGCCATTTTTCCTTAAGAAATTACTCTATTGATTTCAAGGAATGTGTTGATCAGTTAGGAATTCTAGACCTTCAGGCTACTGGACATTTTTTCTCTTAGAGTAATAAGCAGTCTAATAGTTTGGCACTTAGAAAAAAGCTTGATCATGTTATGGTCAACCAAGCATGGTTACAGCATTTCCCGGAAAGTAAAGCCTGTTTACTAGACACTATATTTTTGGACTATACCCTGATGTCTTTAGGGGACCTGTTCCTAAGGGCAAAGCATTGCCATCCATTTAGATTTAACAATTATTTGGTGAAAGTGGAGGGGTTTCAGAACTGTGTTAGGGAAGGAGTAACTGCTAATGTAAACGAAACTCTTCAATTCTGATGTATCCAGAAGCTGAAACTAATTAGGGAGGCCTTAAATAACCTAAAGAACCAGACAGGGGAGAGCACTCTTTAGGCTATATCGGTAGCCAGAGAAAAACTTTCCCAACTACAACATAATCTCTCCCACAACCCTAAGGATATCCTCCTATTATCTCAAGAGAAAAAAGCCTTGTCTGCCTATTTGCAAGCCCTAAATAATCATGCCAGTATTATGGAGTAGAGGGCTAGGGTGAAGTGGCTTAAGGAAGGAGATAGAAATACTAAATTCTTCTTCAGCTCAATTATTGCCAAAAAGAACTACAACTCTATAAAAGAAATTACTTTACCAGATGGGAGGAAGTTAAGTAAGCATGAGGATTTGTTGAAAGAAGCTGAGAATTTCTTCAAAGACTTCTATGTCTCTCAGAATGTATCTGTGAATACTCAACACCTGGACTCTTTTATTCAGAATAGGCTCTCAAATGAAGAGAAGACCTTATTAACTAGAGTAGTAAAAGATTCAGAGATAGAAGGGGTAGTCTTCCAAATGAATCCTAAAAAAGCTCCTAGCCCGGATGGATTTAATGGTTTCTTTCATCAGAAAGCATGGATTGAGGTTGGTCCTATGGTGAAAGCAGCTATCAAAGAATTCTTTTCTTTAGGAACTCTTCTAAAAGAGATCAACAAAACCTACCTCTGCCTAGTCCCTAAACTAAGCAATCCAGCAACCTTGGAGGACTATAAACCTATTACATGTTCGAACTTCATCTATAAAGTGGTGGGAAAGATTATTGCTAATAGATTGAAATATGTTTCCTTGATTAGTGATAATCAAAGCGCTTTCTTACAGGGCAAACAAATAGGGGACAATATTTCCATTGTACAAGAATTGCTTAGAAGTTACTTGAGGAAGAAGTCTCCAAAGAATTGTGCTTTCAAGATTGACTTTAGGAAGGCTTTTGACATTATAGAATGGAAATTTATGTTAAGGCTCCTAGAAGTGATGGGGTTTCTGAAGGTGTTCATTAAATAGGTAGAAGCTTATATAACTTCCCCATCCTATGATGTATTAGTCAATGGTTCTCCTACAAAAATCTTTCATAGGCATAGAGGTCTCAAACAAGGCGACCTATGTCTCCCTATTTGTTCATATTATGTACGGAAGCTCTAACTTCTCTATTAAAGTACAACACTGCTAGGGGTTCAGGTTTCAAACATCATAGCCATTGCAAGAAAGTTTCCTCGGTAAATCTATGCTTTGCAGATGATCTTTTCCTCTTCTTTAAAGCTGATGAGGTTTCTATTAAACTCCTTCTAACTTCTTTGAACTTATTTACCTCTATGTTTGGCCTCACTGTTAACTATAACAAAAGTCATTTTGTTCTCTCTAAAAGTGCTGATCACTTAGAAGGCTTAGTTTCTTCCTTATTTAGTATGCTAATGGAACATACTCTTCTATGCTATCTAGGTTTTCCAATTACTTCTAGAAGGATTCAGTTTTGAGAATGCTACCCACTTAGTGAAAAAAATTCAGAAGAGATTGTCCTCTTGGACCAACCGTACCCTATCATTTAGGGGAAGGTTACAGTTGGTCAACTCTATAATCAACTCTATGCACACATATTGGTCCTCAAACATTGTGTTGGCAAGGGGAGTAATCAAATCACTAGAGAAGCTTATGAGGAACTTTCTATGGGGAGGAGGTGGCTTGAATAAGAGGTATGCTAAGATCAAATGGGTTGATGCTTGTAGACCTAAAAGGGAGGGAGGAATTGGCATTAGTCCAATAAAGTTGTCTAATAAGGCTCTCTTGATAAAGAAATTCTGGTATATGCTGCAAGGAGACAATACCTTAGAGGTTAAATGGCTTAATGCCTATGTTCTAAAAGGTCATAACATATGGTCTATTAACGCTAAGTCCTCCCTCTCTTGGTTTCCAGCTCATTTGCTGAAGATAAAGGAGAATCTATGGGCTGGAACAAGAAAGTAGGGATCATCTCTTTTTCAAGTGCCCCTACTCGGAAGACGTTTAGTCATGGATAAGACACAAATGTCTGTAATCCCTAAGCACATCTTAATTCAAAGTGACTATGCAGTGGTTCAGCAGACTTAAGTCAAATTCTCAACCAAATTCACTCATCAACTTAATTTCCTTTGTGACATGCATTAAGGAGATATGGGCAGAAAGAAACTTCACATCAAGTCAAAGATTGCATCTTTGATAAAGTTAGAGAACATATTATCTCCTCTAACTCTCTCAATGATTGCTTATCCCAACTTGCAACATAATGGAGAATATAGAGATACATGCAGAGAAAAAGGAAATAGGGTAACATTTATGACAATAGAACACAATCTGATACAAGTTTCTTCAATCAGGGCAAGGAACAGCCATCAGGGCGTGGAAAAGGGGTAAGGGGAACTTACCTGTTGGAAATGAAGGGGCTTCTCCAAGCAGTTTCTTCCTAGTCAAGTTTAGCTTGAAGAATATCTGCTGACCTCCAGTCTCGGATATCGACAGATAGTTATTTTTGTGTAAACCTACTTATAAAGGAGGGTTTCATACAGAATAGTCTTGTGTGGGTGGAGAATCATCCCCTTTGACCTTCACTGCAGTCCTAGAGTAGTGTCTGTCAAAAAGGGAAACAAAATGTTATACTCTAATACCGAGTAGATCTCGCATTATTGAAGTAGAGAGTGTTACCTGTGCTTGGATCTCCTCCACGCTGAGCTCAGTATAGACGTATCTTGGTAAGACAAACCGAGAGACGCAAATCCTTCACCATTGCCATCTCCATCGCCTTTTTTCCCAGATCGAGAAGTTTCTAAAATTTATCAAGAAAGGGGTGGTTTGTTTTACCTTAATTATGTAACGACTTTGTTGCTTCATTTGCTTGTACGCCATCATTTTGTCTCTAGTGTTAGTGAGCCAAGAGGGTTGCCTCACGCGAGTGAGACCCTCATGTAAACATGCCAATTTTTTAATGAATTTTTAATTTCTCAAAAAAAGGCTTGTAGGTTTCTTTCATGACTCGGAAAGATTAAAGGACTTCTCTTGAACTTGAGTCTAATGAGTCTACAGGCCCACTAGTTCCTTTTTTTCTTTAGCCGGTGAGTCAAAGATACTTCTTATGGACCTAAGGATTATAGGCTTATAGTTTTTTTCTCCAAATTAGGGAGCTAAAATCACTTCTCTTACCTATCAGTCTACACATTTTCTTTTTGAGCTAGGGAGGTAAAGAGACTTCTGTTATACTTAAAGCTGACTGACATGTAGGCTTGTCTTAATCTGAAGAGACTTTTTGTTCACCTAAGGCATATAAGCCTATAGGTTTTTTTTTAGAATCATGGAGTTGAAAGGACTTCTCTTATATATAAATCTTATGTTATTGTTTGTAAGACTTGATTCCTTTTGTATCCAAATGAGTCATCTTTTTCTTAAAAACAAAGTACATATATGTAATGTATATATTTAAATCTTCTATTTAATGGTAATACTTTCTTAATTAGATGAGCTATTCATCGTAGCTTTCCTATAGTGTGTCTTCTTTATATGAGATCTTATCTCGTTACAATTTTCTCGTATGATCATATGAATCATCCTTTAGTAGGGTGTGACTTTTTATTTGGTTTCTTGGTTCTCAATTTTAGTTGATGATCCCATTTTGGTTTTTGCATTATATGGTCATATCTAATGTTTTACCTTAGGAAACGGCTTAACCCTTTGTTTGTTCAAGTCATTAGCTGCTCGTCCAAAATTTCTATAATTTTTTATCTTATTATGTCCAATATCTCAACAGAAATAACATTATAAATTCTTATTCCTTTTAACAGTGTTGATGGTCATTATTTTCTTATTTTTTAATGTCATAATCTAAAATATAATCAATAACCTTATTTAGCAACTTATTGAACCTTAGAAAGTTGTGTCATACCAAATTTTAATACAATTATACAGTTATCACTAATAAGACTGATAAAATTCATTTTCAATACAATAAGACATAGGATTATTCTACAAAAAGTAAGTTAACCATGAACACAAATTTACACAAAAGAAGAATATGAATTGTCACACTTTAAAACAGATGGGTTAAGATTGATAAAGTTCTAAGGCTGATTGCCACTAGTAAGACAGATAAGATTAGTAGTTAGTAGAGAATCTAACATAAGAGTTTCTTTTAAAACAATGATGAAGAAAACTCTCTAAAAGTTTTAATTTACCAAGATAATGATCTTTTTTAGTTACAATTATAAGTAAGCCTTTTATAGGCTTAAATCCTAGAACTAGAAACCTAAAAGGAAATAACAACCTAAAAATAATCTAATTAAAAACAAATAAATTTGAAAGATAACCAATCCCTACCTAAACAAAAATATGGAATTTCAAACAAACCAAAACACTTAATTATAGTCATAAAAGAATATAACATCTTAAAATAACAAAGCCTAACTAATTAAAATATAAATAAGATTTCGTCTTAGTTAACATTAGTACTGTTGATTTTGTTCTAGAACTTTTAGTGTGTGAATCAAATATGAGTTTATCATCGATTACAAGTTGAACTCAAGATTGATTTGATTTTAGAACCGTTGTCTGCAAAACCCTATAAAAGACTAGTGTAAGTTTGGTTTTGAGTCTAGCAATGATTACGTTATGTAATTGCAATCTTAAACTCCTTTTTTATGTTTGACTTGGACCTTTTGTAAGTTTTCAAAGCCCCTTTTTATGCATGTCATATGTAAAAATTTATGTAACTCGAGTCGATGTGATATTCCTACATTTCTCCTTTCCTCAAAAGGATTTGCCTCAAGTCAACAACTTCATCTACACAATCATATAGCACCTAACTGTTGGCTAAACATGCACCTCTTGTTTTGACTTCCCCTAAAATACTTAAATTTGTTCTTGCTTCTTTTCCCTTAATCTCCCATATTCATTCTCCTATTAGGATATTGTGATGTGATATGTCATTTTCCTAGACATTTGTAGCATTGGACATCCTGATTCCTAAATGTTGAAGAGGAATCAACCTTAACTTTTGCTCTATTTAATGTATGCACTTTTGATTTAGTTACTTTATGTTTTGTCTTTGGAACTTATCTTCCTCTCTACTCCTTGAGTTGCTCCATAATGAAGAATCCATACTTAAAAAACTAAAGTGGTTATCATATCTCCTTTTGAGTTGTCTCTCTACTTTCATGGTCATATGCACTACATCCTCCAACTCTATATAGTAGTATAGCTTTACAACATTAACAATGGATTTATAGAACAAATAAATTGAGCTATTATCACCTTCTTATCTTTCTCCATATTTACCCTATCCATTACAACCTTTAGCTCTTTGTAACACTCGTCCACGCTCTTAGAACCTTAACTTAGCATTTGCAATCTTTGATATAGCTCTTTATAATAGGAACTTGGTACAATCATCTCCTCTTTAAGTTCTAATAGGTAGCTCTTAGTTCCTCCTCCTAATAAGAATTTGTTAATACCACTAATCCACTGCAGTCACTAAACTCCATAGCAGCTAGTTTATTCTCCTCTAAGAAGTTATAACAATCAAACACTAGTTCTACTCACTTATCCCACCATAATTATGCATTTGGATCTATCTTTCCTATAAGAGGTGGTATTTGTCATCTTAATACTTCTCATATTGTTAAATATCCTTTCATCACACTCCCTTTTGTATTCTATATCAAACAAGCCCCCTCTTGTGTCCGCATTCTTCCTCCTCTTCCTCATTTACCACCCTTTAGGTTTAGTTCTCCTAAGTAGTTGGTAGCAACCTTAACTTCATCATTTACCTCAAAAGTTTTCCATTATAATAATTGTAAGTGGATTATCTTGTAGGTTAGCTATGACAGCTTCATATTTCTACAACTTTTTTCTTACTTCACCAAATTATAACATAAGTTGTTCGAATTGGCTTTGGATAACATTCAGAAATGGCTCTTGATCTCCTCTCAATCTTTCCTCCTCACTTACATCCTCGTTATGGTTTTAATATAGTTTTGAGTCATGTTATACAAGAATGAAAGGTTAGTAATAAAAGAACTCTCTGACATGTTACTCTTAAAATCTCATTCAACTCACTACCTATGATCTTTACTAAAAGTTCTTTACAAATTGGACAATCTAAATTAAAGAAAATCTAATTTGAATCTTTCTTTTTTGTCAAATACTTCCAAATAAGTAAATTTGAAAAAAAAGAGTCAGCAACGACATTCCTAGAGGCTAAGAAATAAGAAAACTAAAAAATTAAATTTGATGGTACTCAATTAGACCTAATAAAAAGAAAAGAAGAAATTGACAAGAACGAATTAATCAATAAAAAAAAAGATAAATAAAAAATATGATTTTATTTACTTGTAAAATCACAAAACAAGAAATAAGAATCTAAAACAAATTTTTATTGAATATTTTCCACAAATGATGTGAGTAAAAAAATTGAATACACGAAACAAAAATACAATAATACTAAAATTATAAACAATAATATAAATAACAAACATGAATATATAATTGACCTCTAATACCAAATTTTGACACGATTTTTATTAATAAGACTGATGAGATTCGATATCAATACGATAGGATCTAGGATTGTTCAAATAAAAACAAAACTAGTTTAATCTATAAAATATAACCCAAAATTACATTAAAAAAAGGATATGAATCACTACATTCTAGAAAAGATTGGTTGGGAATTACAAGATTCTAGGGTTGATCACTATTAGTAAGCTAGATAAGATTGATACTTAATAGAAGACCTAAGACAAGAATTTCTCTAAAAACAAAGATGAAGAAAACTCTTCAAAGATTTTTAATTTAATTTTTATATTGATCTTTTTATTACACTAATAAGAAATTATTTTATATGATGTAACTAGAATCATGAAAGTAAATAACAATCTAGATGTGATCTAATTAAAAACAAATAACATTGGAAAATATTATCAATTCATATCTAAACATAAGCATGGAATTTCAAACAAACTAAAATAACTAATTATGGACTCCAAAAAAGTAATTGAAATAATAAATCCAACTAAATAAAATGTAAATGATGTCTGTCTTAGATAACATAAGTTTTATTTTAAAGCTTTTAGTGCACGAATTAAATATGAGTCTAGTATCGGTTACAAATTAAACTCCTATATGTTTGTTGCCTCTCTTGTACAATTGCCTGATTTGTTCTCGTAACATCAAATTTTCGATAGCTTGGTCTTCAAACATATTGCTTTTATAGGTTTCCATTATTCTTTGCGTAAAGTAGTAACAACTCAGATGATGATTTGAGATAATCTCTATTGGAAATACCTAAGATTTTAAAAGTTATTTACATATATGTAAAAATGATATAAATTTAATTAGTGGTAGGTTGTTGGGCTAGTCTCAAGTCTGTGGGCTCAACTACTTAAAAGTTGGAGGTGTTTCCAACAAAAGACGTTAGGGGAGATGAAGAGTGGAAGGACAGTAGGGCTTGATGAGGTATCCTGAGAGATGTGGAAGAGCTTGGGAGAAGAGGGTATTACTTGGGTAGCTAAACTTTTTAATGTGATCGTAAAGTCTTTCAAAATGTCAGATAAGTAAAGATTTAGTATGTTAATTACTTTATAGAAGAATAAAGGGGACATCCAACATTGTAACAACTATAAAGGCATCAAATTACTTAGTCACGCCATGAAGTTATGGGACAAGGTGATTAAGAAGAAAGTGAAAAATGATGCTTCTATCTCAGAAAACCAATTTGGCTTCATGTCAGGCAGGTTTATGACAGAAGCTTTACATATACTTAGAAGATTAATGAAATATTACAAAAGTTATACCCTTAAACTAGTGTTTTAATATCCAAATATATCATCTAGAGTAATGAAGAGATTAATGAAGACATAGTTCATCGGTTTAAATCAAAGTAGCTTCAAATGGAGAATTACATCAAGACTTTTATGTGATAAGAAGATATCATTCAATTTTAAAGGTAAATTATATTATTTAGCGATTAGGTCGAGCATGCTTTACAGGATAGAGTGTTGGCCTATCGAATAGGTGTATAGTCGTAAGTTAATAGTGATGGAAATGTAGATGCTTTGTTAAATGTGCAACTTTACTAGAAAAGATAGTCATGAATATAATAGTAAGAAACAAATTAAAGGTGACTAATATTATTGAAAAATTAAAAGATAAAAGACTGCATACTATTAGATCTCCTCAGATCATGTGTTTCAGTAGGATTTTTACCAAATTATTGTTGTTGTTGAACTCTAAATAATTTAATAAAATTTAGATCCAACTTATACTAAAAAGTTAATTTGATATTTGATTAGGACATTATTCCTTATACTGGTGAATATTATTTTAATTAAACCTACTCCTTTAAAATAATTTTACCAGTTACGTCAACCTTTAATCCATAGGTTTAAAGAAGTGACATGCAGAATAAATCATTAGGGATATATCAAATTAAAATGAACATTTACTAAAATGTATATATTTTATATTATTCGATTGTATTCTAAAATTGATGAGACTATTATATAATAAAATATTCCGTATATTTATAATTACAAATTAATAATCCACTTGATTTTGGGTCAAATCTAAGTTATGAATTTGTTATAATAACAAGGTGATGAACACATGAGTTCGTACTTAATTAATTCAATTAGCTCATTGGAAAAGTTTTATTATTTGCAAGAGATTATATATCCAAATCAATTTTTTGTCTTCAAAGAAAATTTAATACCAAAAAACAATGTCATTCATCACCTTGTCTCATAACTGAAACATGTAGGGCAACCTTCTATTTCTCGACTGTACGTGAGCCAATAGAAGGCAAAACAATCACCAGTGGCATCTGATTCTGTCGACGAGCTTCATCATCCATGACGTTTTCGCTTACCTGTTATGAGCAACTAGATTAAAAAGCATGGCCCACTGTTTCGAAGGAGCCCACACAGGAAAATCAAAACCGTCAACGTGTCCACTATCCTAGCCTCTAATTTTCATTTCCACAACTGGTATCCATCCATCCACCTTACTTTATGCCTAACAAAGTGGTGTGCGTAATGGACCGCATCGCCTCATTTCTGTCCTATTGTCATTTCCAAAGCTTATATTAAATTAATGCGGAGTACACAAATGGGTCTTTCTTCTACCGTCTACCAGTTGAAAGCGTTAGTGCGTCCAGCCTCATCTTTGACTCTTATTAAACATGTACCAAAATGTTTGGTGTTCCAAGTAAAATCCTCAAGATTTTTCCATGAAATCATAATCAAAAAAACACACAATACTTTGTAAGTAAAAATATGCTTCTCAAAATATATTTTATTGTATAGTTTCCTCTTAAGTTTTATCAGAAAATGTTATCACATGTGAATACAACGTTTCCATTATAAGAATGGCCGAAAAAGAAAAAAGGTTCCACCGTCCATTAGCTTCCAGTGGACCCCGAAACACACAATGAATCAATGATCTCTTTACGTGAAGTACGGATTGAAATTCTTTAAAGTGGACCCAAGTCCACCACAACATGGTAATGGACCAAGTGGGGCGTTGTGGTAGACCCCACCATTTAAACCCAAGAGTCATCTGGGGTCCCCAATGATCGACCGTCCTGATTGGCCTCTTCTTCTCTTGGTGTTACGGGGACCCATCACCTCAGGCATGGTCTCTTGCCCTCTTTCCCCTCGAGTGTCTCCTTTTATAATTCCAGAGGGGACCCCTCTCTCACGGACCCCACTTGCTTCTTTGTGGTAAATGGACCCCACTGACTTTTTTTATCTCAAGGCCCACGTCTCCTTTTAGTGTTAATTTTTTATTTAAAAAACAACTAGTTCATCATTATTAAGAACCAAATCTTAATTTTTTATTTAAGATACAACTCATTTATTAAATTTTGTAAGAATTGAATTTCAATTTTTATTGATGATCCAATTGGTTTATCATATATGAAATTATTGTCAATTTAACGACGTATCTACTTCTTTAAATAATTGTGACTAAGGTAATGATAAAAGTTTAATTCAACCATGAAATAATTAAATTGTAAATATTTATTTGACACCAACAACCCTCAGCAAATGACATTTCCACCCATCATGGTTTATAGTGGATAAACTTTGACATTTCTTGTGGGCCACTTGGTAGTTGGTACTTGGTACGCGAGACAAATGCGATCCTCTATTATCACTAACAACAATAGGGAAGTGGCCGAGCATTTTTCTTTTACTCTACTTATATGCTCAGTCCTCCATTTTTGGTTACGATTTTCATCTCCTTTTTGTTTTCTCCTTTTAATTTAACAAAGAGATAATATAATTGTATTAGTGTTAGACTTTATGTGGTACAAAATTCTACAACCGTTGGCTTTAGCTCATCATCAACTAAATTAGATTCTTGTGTGCTTACTTTGGGACATAAGATAAGCTGTATCTTCAATATTAGTTTTCCACTTATACAATTCTTCTGTGTGTATATGTATATAGTGCATGTTATTGTTAGCGACGAAAACCACTCTTTCCTCTTCAATTGTCTATTATCATCAGTCTGCTCACAAGACAATTAAGTTGGCAGTTTATAGAATTTTTAAATTCAAGGTTCATGTCAGTGTACAAACTATAAATGCTACGATAAAAAGAATCATTTTCTGTTTCGTTTTACTTATTTTAAGTTATAATGAACGTTTTCATAAAGGATATGCAATTTATTTTTATTAACATAACCCTTATTTAATTTACATTTTTGTTAGTTTATTTTATTAATTATAGTTAGGACAATAAAGATGCTTCTAAAAATTTACCGCTTCCAAATATAATTTACACATCATTATCAAATTATACTAGATTAATAAAGTAATTCAGAGACTTCTAAAGAAAAGCTAAAATAAATTTAGTTTATTTATGATAATTACATTTTATTTCTTAAGCAAAATAAATCTATGTGTATTGGGTTGGACGGAAATTTTCATTAATAAAAGTTTCCTTTAAAATTTTGCGACTTATATTGTTACACGAAATTATTTATAATTTAGTTTAAATAAATATTGCTTATATTTGCAATTTGATTTTAAACTTTTTATGATTTATAAATAAAATTATCACAAGAAGAATAACACTTTAAAACAATATAGTATTACAATATTATAAAAAATTAGATAATTCAAAAGTCAAAATTCAGAGAGGGTCACTTATTTTAAACCTAAATTTGTAAGAAAAATCAGGAAAAGGAAAAATAAAAGTTCGCTCCACGAGAATGTTGTGGGGTTGGCCATCACCACCAGTGGGTCTACTACAATCTCGTGGAGAGGGAACAACCCACGTGTCATAATGCAGCCAAAATAGTTTACGTGAGTTGACTAAATTAAGTAGAATACGTTTTCTCATTAATGTCCGTCTTCGAGGAGGTGGTCCAAGTGATTCATGATAATTTCTTAACAACCTTCTACGTGTTAGAAATATTCGATTTAAATCTCCGTAAGGACTCCTTAAATAATTTAAAAATTATCTTTAAAAATATATTGAATGGAAACTTAAAAATAATAATTACAAATCCCAAGTTAATAAAAAATGTCTTATATTTATTTGTTTGAATATTTAAAAAATATGAAATATTTTAATTAGTTTTTATATTATATTATTTATAAACGAACTAGAAAAGCCACCTTAATATGTTAGATTGATGTTTGAGTTTGAAGTGTGCATATCAAATTTTTTGTTTCAACCCTATTTTATTAAATTTTGTTTATATATTTATGTAAGGTTTAAATAAATATGTAGATAAAATTTAATAGAACATGATAAAAATATTATAATTAGAA
>JAOQML010134636.1:0-16559 GCA_027568935.1 Erythroxylum urbanii | reverse complement strand
CATACATGTTCTTCATCACTTTCACCCTAATTCTGTCCATTTCATAGTCTCTCACTACCAAAATCACCAAAGCAAAACATGAACCTATCCACATTTCTCATGTACTGCTCAAAATTTTCTAAGAAAAGTTTCAGGGTCCAAAATTTACCATTTTTATAGGGATAAAATCTAAGGCTCCTTGTTTCTTAGGAATAAATACCTCCCTCTATTTAATTTTTACTTTAACTCAGCCCTTAAGATTACCATTTTATAAAACCTAAGAAGTTTATCTAATGATTTGATAACCATACTAGTTAGAATAAGATGAGATGTCTAGTAAATATTGATGAAATTTAATCACTACAACAAAATATAGAGTTTAAAGACACAAAAGGTTAAATTTTTATACGCTTTTTTGCGTCTTGAAAAAATTTTTAGACATTTTATAAAGTGTTGAAAAAACAAGTGTCGCAAAAATTATTTTCAACGATTTTCTTAGACACATAGATGTGAAAAAAAACATACATTTTTTACGCATCTAAGCGTTGAAAATCTATTTACACATAGATGCGTCAAAAACATACATTTTCGACAATTTTCTTAGACACATAAATGCTATTTTAGATGCTTTATATAAGCTTTTAGATGCTTTATGTAAGCTTTTAGATGATTTTCTCTGTCAATATTTCACTTTTAGACAGTTTTTTACGTCGAAAAACTCTCCCATTTTTGAGTAAAAAAATAAACTTACAATTTGCTTTGTGTATCTTTTTTAAAATCCCTCATATGCATATTATTATAATAAATTTTACAAATTAATCTAAAAATTTTATCTACATATTATGATAATAAATTAACACTTTTGTTAATAAATATTATCTTACACAGATTTATATGTATATAATAGCACAAATTAGCTGAAAAACCTACCATTAAAATATAAATGTATGGAGTATGCAGATTTGTATACAGTTGCTCTCCCAAATGATGAAAGTAGCTAAATTGATTTTTGGCTACATATATGTCCATAACTAAATAACAAAAGTAGCTAGAAGCATAAAGGCTAGACTCTTCCTCTACAATCACTAGCTTGCACCCAGAGCATAACCATATGCCAGTTGGCCATTACTTTGCATCATAAAAAAATTATATGGCTAGAGCTGATTTCTCCATGTTCAATGTATAAAGATGCAAAGTCTTAATGCTGTATGCCATAATCTTCTTGCACATTTCTGTTCTAAGGTGAACTCCATATGCTCTCACTGCTTCTTCATTATCCTTAATAGGCTCCAATACAGTAGTAATCTCTGCTGGTATCTACAGTTCATTACAAATTCAACCATTTCACACAACAGATACCCTAAAAGATGGCTTACAGTATGCAAAATCATAGTCACGTAAAAGGAATTACTGTTACTAAATTAAGAAGCTGACTCCTTCACATCTCATAAGCAAAGTGAGCCGCAGGTCCTAGATGTAACATAACTTCAAAATAAAAGCTTATTGACACGTATGTATGCAAAGCACCAAAAATCAGACTCGATTTAAAGGTGCAAGCTCGAAATATAATACCTTTGTTTTGCAAAAGCCAGTCACTCGCAAAAAACCCTTGTAATTATTAATGGGCATGATACCAGGAACAATAGGACATTTGATTCCAATTTCGCGATATTCGTTGACAAACTTTAGAAAAATATTAGTATTATAGAAGAGTTGAGTAATAATCAGATCAGTTCCCGCATCTACCTATAAGAATCAGAACACTAGATTAGAATCACATACTACAGAGGAAGCAGTGTCAGCTTAGAATTTATTTCATTAACCACAAACAAAGAATAAAAGAAAAGACCTTTTGCTTCAAATAAGCAAGATCTTTCTGATAATTCTCTGGTGTAGCCACTCCATCACTGCCAATCACATCACGATGTGCCTCTGAGAAACTATTTATGTAACCAAACAGCAAATTTAGCAGACAAAGAGCAAAATTTCACAAAAGAGGAGTGAACAGCTAAAGAAATGACCTGGATAACCAGCAACAGTGATGCCAAAGTAATACTTAGATATGATATGTTTAACTTGCAAAAAAGCAAAAAGTTAACTCATGTTGATCAAACCAAACAGTTACTAATCAACTAGAAGTTTTAGTTCAGTGCATTACGAGATCGAGAGTGCAAGTGAAACCGCCTTAGATCTTAATGAACTTGTCTTGACTGTATGGAGGATTGCCACGAAGCGCGAGAATGTTCTGGATTCCATTAGCCTTAATCATCTCAAGCGCGTGGTCGATCTTTTCCACAGGCATATTCGTGCAGGTTAATTGCATCATAATCTCGATGCAGATGACATTTTGCATGGGGTTAGCAATCTCCAGCATGAGATCAGCGGTGGAGTTGTCAGCACCCTAGGTGATGTCGCAGAAGGAAAGATTATGTGCCACCATATGATCCATTATCTCGAAGAGATTCTCGACACCATCTTTGATCTTAGGAGGTAAGAGTTCGAAGGAGAAGACGACTTTGTCGGAGGTGGAGCCACCATTAACTGCAAAATAGAACAGTTAGCTAATATGGGAAAGAAATTAAGCTATTTGTTTTCCTTGATTTCAAGTGCTTCTCTATGGTGCAGAAGTAACAACTCTATGGCGCACAAGAACATGTAAGGGCAAAGTAGATGATCAGAAGGAAAGCAAGAGGAAAAGAAAACAGGTTCATGGAGTTTCAAAAGTAGAGGGAAAACACAAATCAAGAAGAAGTAGCATGGTACCTGATCAGAGATCCGTCTCCTTGCTCCTTGTGGAAGGTGAGATCCAGCGATAGAGAGAATCTCCCTAGGTAAACTTGATTTGAGAGAATAAGATAGTAAGTAGATGAAAAAGAGGTAGATCAGGAAGAATCCAACAGAGTAGTCGCACTTACAAGTTTAGTTGAGGAACGAGTCATCATCGCCATTGGAAAAACCAACCCTAATTAGGGAAGAGGACGAGTAGCGGGATGAAGAGTAACGGAGAATTATCCTCTTTAATCCAGAAGCTTTAGCAAACCATAATGATGTCGTGTAGTAAGAGTAGGGATTTAGAAACGAAGTCATTTCTTTTGTGTTAAGAGTATGGTTTCTATTCATAGACCATAAGCTGTTGAATACTTTTCTATACTATTTTTCAATATATTAATTAATTTAATTTTTTCAAAAACAAAAAACTCTGTGGGAACATATCATAGCTTGGAAAGGCATTTGTTCTGAGCACACCAACCATTTACTGATGAGCCAATAAAAAATTTTAGAAAATTTTGACTCTTTTTTAGTATGTTTTTTAGACAAATTTTGTCATCTTAAATAAATGTCTAAAAATTCTACCAATTCTTAGATTATTTAAGACAATTATTAGATGCATCTAGGCATAAGCGTCTAAAACTTCTTTATTTTGGTGTTGTGAATAAAGAGGCCATTAACTGGGCCCTTCATGCCATGAAGGGCTCAGTTAATAGCCTCTGTATATATATATTCAATATTAAGTAAAAGAAATATCCACACTTATAGATAAAATAAATTAACTTAAGCATAAAAAATCATGTATATAAAAGTCACCACATATACATAAGTCAATTCCCTTAGATGTCATCAGTCCCCCTAAATCAAATATCACTAAATTTCTCTCCCATTTTTTAGAAACATAAAAGTTCAATTAGCCAAAAGAGGAAAACAATACTTTATCAAATGATATAGGTCATCAAGATAATGAATTGTGATATCTCAAAAAGAGTTAAGTTCATCTTGCAACATAGTGAGCGGATACTCAATAGTTACCACTTGAGCATTAGGTAGAGACATATGCCGTAGTTAGGAGATATTAACCTTATCATCTGTACGGAGCTTAATAGCATTACTAAGTAGAGGTCCATTAAGACTTATTCCATATGGGAGAGCCTCAAATGATGATGATGATTACTGCGGATAGAGCTACTTCCTTTGATGTGTCTGACTCTTTTGACAATTAACTAATTAGTAACTTATAAAATTTGTTGGGTTAGCCATGGTTGCATGCATCACATGCATGGGGATGCAGCGGAAGTGTCAGAATGATTACGACACCATGACAACCCAGAAAACACAAAATCTTACATGCATGCATAGATATGTATAAGAGAACATGAAATGTAAACCTTTTACCTTGTGTATCTCCTCTTTTCTTGTTTTTTTTCTCTTTGTTTGGGTTGTTGCAAACACCAAACCCTTCCTTGATCACCCAAGAACATGCAAAGAAGGAACATGAAATAATGTGTAATTTAGAACACCAGTCTTGATAGATTCAAGTAGATGCTCAAAATGGAAGATAGATCAAGGTTATCTTGCATGCATATTGATTTATACAACAATTGCATCAATTTGTAGAAAGATAACTCAAGAACTCTTCTCACTCTCTCTAAAACTCTTCTAGAACCCTTTCTTTATCACTTGAGTGTGTTAGAAGTGAAAAAAACTCATGCACATAAGTGAAGAACTCACTTATATGTCATTTTATGGCTTCTGTCACGATCGTGGCATGTCTTGCCTATGAGGCACGATCGTGGCTTGCTTAAAATAGGCCATACACACTAATTTTTCATTCGATCTTTTATACGTGTGGCCCTTAGGTTCCCGGTTATTTTAAGCACTTGAATTAACTCTTAATTTAAGCAAATCATGAAGGGTATGATGCCAATTTGTCGGAATATAAGTGGATTAACATACAAACTCTTTGATAGTTAATTATCCAACTTATGAACCTTTTCATAGATAATTACCGTGCAATTCGTCCTTTCACCATACTATACCCCATTTGGTTCAAAGTATGGGCTATGTGTCAACTTCCACTATACTGACTACATCACATCTAGTCCAAGTGATGTTAGTTCTTGTCCTGGGTTCTCATTATACTATGTGTCATTGAAGTCTCTCTTCATAACACATAATTGCTCTGGCCAAAGACTCCCGAGTAATGACCCCGATAAGAGGCTGTGAATATCCTTTCGTTTTATCAGGAGTGGTAAATTCTTTATTGGCTACCCAGTTACCTTTGAATACAAATAGCTGTAACCAATCATAACTCTAAGAGCGACCTCGTCTTGAGGTAACAAGGAATGATGTCAAAGCACAGGATTCGTATCCAAGATATCCTTGAGTACCTCAAATCTAAGGATATTTTCACCATTTCTATGATGAGATTAATCATTGACATTCGATAAATCATCTATATTATAATCTCATAGCGGGTCATCCGATGTACTTACTACTCTTAGTAAGCATCTATATGTTAACTCTAAACAACTCATGCTTACAGTTTTTAGGATCCACTGCTTGATCAAATCAAAGAGTACAACATATGCTGGTCTGTCTTGATTAATAATGTCCTATATTATTAATCCTATGACTAAGGATTATTCAAATACTAACATAATTGCATATGATAGGAATCTCATTATCATGATCTCATCATGATTTCCTTCATACTATGTTTTTTATCATAGAATTCATTAATTCGATTTAAGATCACTATCAATTCATATATAAACGAATATCAAATTAATGAAAATTTCTTTCATTTTATTAATCAAAATAAAGTTTGTACAAAAGTACTAAAGGTGATTACCTTTAGAGCACTACTCTAACAATCTCCCACTTGCACTAAAGTCAATCACCTTTGTATCTAATACCATAGGCGAGTACACAGGAATCAACTTTCATTTGTGGAAGTGGCTTAGTCAAAGGATCATCAATGTTTTGATCTGTTGGCACTCTCTCAATCTT
The DNA here is from genome assembly GCA_027568935.1 of Erythroxylum urbanii. Classification (NCBI taxonomy): domain Eukaryota; kingdom Viridiplantae; phylum Streptophyta; class Magnoliopsida; order Malpighiales; family Erythroxylaceae; genus Erythroxylum; species Erythroxylum urbanii. Next base: position 10,796 of record JAOQML010134636.1, on the reverse strand, counting down.
CACATCACCTATATCAATTATCTCCCTGATTAGGTGATATCTCCTGAGTACGTGCTTGGACCTCTGATGAGACCTTGGTTCCTTAATTTGAGCAATAGTCCCATTATTGTCACAGTACAACAATATTGGGTCTATTATGCTAGGAATCACTCAAAGTTCTATAACGAATTTCTTGATCCAAAACAGCTTCTTTTGCTGCTTCTGCAGCTGTAATGTACTCTAACTCGGTCATCGAATATGTATTTGTCTCTTATTTATAACTCTTCCAACTGACTGACTGCTCCACCATTCAGTGTGAAAATATAACCTGACAAGGATTTGGAGTCATCCTGGTCAGATTGAAAACTGGCATCTGTATGCCCACTCACTATGAGATCTCCATTTCCATATATCAAGAAAACATCTTTAGTCCTTCCCAAGTACTTTAGGATATTCTTGACAGCCACTCGATGACCCTTACTAGGATCTGATTGATATCTGCTCGTAACAGTTAGAGCATACAATATATCAAGTCTTGTACATAACATAGCATATATGATTGATCCTACTACCAAAGAAAACGAGATCATATTTATGCAAGTCCTCCCATCTTGCATTTTGGGACACATAGATTTCAAGAGTTTTATCCCATAAGTCATGGGAAGAAACCCTCTCTTGGACTGCTCCATACTAAACCTATTTAGCACTTTATCTATGTATGTTGACTGTGAAAGACCTAGCAACTTGCTTGATCTATCTCTATAAATATTTATTCCTAATATATAAGTTGCTTCTCCAAGGTCTTTCATGGAAAAATTTTTGGACAACCAAATTTTAACTGATTGCAAACTTGAGACATCATTTCCCATTAGTAATATGTCATCCACATATAACATAAGGAATATGATAACACTCCGACTAACCTTCCTGTACACACAGGGTTCAACAAGATTTTATGAGAAACCAAACTCTTTGATTGTCTCATCAAATCGGATGTTCCAACTCCTAAATGCTTGCTTCAATCTATAAATAGATTTCTGAAGCTTATATACCTTTCTGGCATCTTTATATACGAAGCCCTCAGGTTGTATCATATATACATCCTCAACTAGGTTTTCATTCAGGAAAGTCGTCTTCACATCCATTTGCCATATTTCATAATCATAATAAGCAGCAATGGCTAGGAGTATTCTAATGGATTTAAGCATGGCTATGAGTCTAAAAGTCTCTTCATAATCAACTCCTTGTCTTTGATGATAACCTTTAGCCACTATCCTCACTTTATAGGTATTCACATTACCTTCCATCTCGATTTTCTTCTTGAAAATCCACTTATACCTTATGGGTTTTAACCCTTCAAGTAAGTCAACCAAAGTCTATACTTGGTTTTCATATATGGAATCCATTTTGGACTTCATGGCTTGAAGCCACTTTTCAGAGCCTCTTCATAGGTTGTAGGCTCATCGTCTTCTATGAGCAATACATCATTGTGTTCGCTTATGAGAAATCCATATCTCTCTGGAACATTGCATATCCTACAAACATTTTATGTGTCAGAAGGTTCAACTATTGTGTCATCTCTGAGAATAATAGTTTCAGGCTCAGGCAATTGATTTGCATCTGTTTGAGCATCATAAACTTCATCAAGTTCAAGTTTGTTCCCACTGTCTTCTCTTAGAATAAACTGTTTCTATAAAAAGATAGCATATTTTGAGACAAACACCTTTTTTTTCTAAAGAATTATAGAACCAATATCCAATTGCTTCCTTAGGATATACTATAAATAGACATTTATTAGATTTTGCTTTAAGCTTATTTGATTGAGTCCGCTTCACATAAGTAGGACAACCCCACAGACTTTCATGTGAGAAAGATAGGGCCTTTTGTTAGTCCATATCTCATATGGAGTAACTTCAATTGCTTTTGAAGGGACTCTATTTTTCACATAAATAGCAATCTCGAGTGCATAACCCCAAAAGGATTTCGATAGATTGGCTAAGCCTATCATTGACCTTACCGTGTCTAACAAGGTTCAGTTTCTCCTTTTAGCTACACCATTATTTGTGGTGTGTAAGGTAGAGTCCACTGGGATATTATGCCATTATCTCCGAGATAGGTTAGAAATTTCTCGTTTAAGTATTCACCACCTCGATCTGATCGAAATGCCTCAATACTTCTACTGAGTTGTTTCTCTACTTCATGTCTAAATTGTTTGAACATTTCAAATGCTTCAGACTTGTATCTCATTAGATACACATACCCATATCATGAATAATCATTGATAAAAGTAATGAAGTACACAAAACCACTTTGGCATGAATGGACATCAGACCATATACATCAGAATGTATTAGGTCTAACAACCCATTCATTCATTCACCTTTTCCTTGAAAAGGTAATTTAGTCATCTTGCTTAACAAGCAAGATTCATATGTGTCATATGATTCATAATCATATAACCCTAGGCTACCTTTCTTGTGTAGCTTAATCATACATTTCTCACTTATATGACCAAGTCGACAATGCATAAGTAAGATGATTTTAAGTTATCTCATTTTTGTTTTTTATTGTCATTGATATTTAAAATTGGATTGGACATATCTAATATGTAAATTCAATTGCATAATGTAGCAGTACCATACATAATTTCATTTAACTTAATTGAACAACCATTGCTTGAAAAAGTTAAATGAAATCCCGCTTTATTAAGACGTGAAACAAATACAATGTTTTTAGTCACAACGAGTAGATAATAGCAATTTTCCAAAACTAACTCTAGTCCACTGGAAAGATACAAAATATATGTCCCTACAACAAATGCAGCAACTCTTGCTCCATTTCTCATATACAGATCCATCTCTCCCTTATTGAGCGGTCTCCTATCCCTGAGACCTTGTATATCAACACATTTGTGCGAGTCATATCTGGTATCTAATACCCAAATGTTATGATCAGAAATATTATTAAAATCAATGACAAATATCATACTTGAAATAGACGGTGGGGCATCTAATGCCTTCTTTTGCTTCAGTGACTCTAGATAAGTTTTATAGTTCCTCTTCCAATGTCCTTCCTTGTTGAAACGGAAGCATATCCCTTTTGGTGTTGTCTCCTTTGCCTTCTTCTTGGCTACACGTCCCACTGGCTTCTTGGACTTCTTCTTCTTCTTTTGGTTCTTCTTTCAAGAACCAAAATCATAATCCACTAGCATCACAACTTTACTGTCTTTTTTGACAGTCCGCTCAGCTATTTTGAGCAGATTAATCGACTTAGGTATTATTGTGGACATTTGGTTCATTGATAGTTAAGCACAAACTATGAATAACTGTCAGTCAAACCAGTCAGAATTAAGTCTATACTTAATTCATAATGCATTATGAAGCCCAAAATGGCTAATCTCTTAATGTATCCATTCATCTTCAGCACATACTGCGTTAGAGATGATCCCTTAGCCATCTGGGAATAGAAAAGCAACCTTGAGGTCTTGAACCTTTCAGACCTAGTTTAATCATCAAATAGTTCCTTCAGATGGTAGACTATGGTATGAGCATCCATAGCCTCATGCTGCTTCTGCAGTTCTGGTGATATAGAGGCCAGCATTATACAGCTAGCCAACTCACTATCATCCAGTAGCTTCTTATAAGCTTTCTGATCTTCATCAAATGCAACAATAGCAAGGGGATCAGGAAGTGGTTCATCTAGGACATATCCTAGTTTTTCAAATTTGAGAATCTACGAAATTTGAGAAGCAACGACAGGAAGGGGATCAGGAAGTGGTTCATTTAGGACATATCCTATCAAGAAGTTAGGTCCTGTGAGTTCGTTGGAATCTAATAGGGAGCGTAAGTTCACACTAAAAGACTTCATGTAATTCAATAACCTAGAAGAACGAGAGAAAATGTTATAATGTACATTAATGCATATCGATAAGGGCTTTAATCACATACATTATAGGTTCCACTATTCTTATTCAAATCTATAGCTCTCATTATGAATTCAAGAAAACTTATAGTTTTCTTAATAGGTTGATATCCGATATCACTAAGAATGACCTTGGGTTTGCCCAATAAGCCATCTTAGGTCAATCGGTAGGTATCATTCATACCAATTGCATTCTTTCATGCAACTATTGACTTTTGCCAACAATTGTTTATTTAGCACACTCATTGGGTCATCAACTCTTGATTTTTATACATCCTATGTATATAACCCAACTTCGCCTCTATCCACATTGACCTTGGATTTGCCCAACAAATCAACGCTTCCAGTTAGGACTAACCCATTAATCCAAAATCTAATTTCCATGGTTTGAACATATTCGTGTAGAGCGGGCTTAGGTTTGCCCAATAACCTAACTCTAAAATAACTCTGACTCTTTCTATATCAATGGAAAGGGTAAGTCCTAATATTTGGTTAAGGGATTTGTCCTTTGGTCTCATCAATACTTAGATGATCTAGAATATGTATATCACATATATACATTTAGATTATAGATAACTCAATTTAAATTGAGCCTATGTCCATAACTATCCTTAAAATGCATCTAATGCATGTATCACACAAAGGAGGTTTAATTTAGGTTGTGACTTGACTATGCATCTAAAGTTCATGATTCGATTTAACTCTTGAACCTAATCAGGTACTGGTGTTAGTCTTGGCCAATATGAATTATGAATATGAATCGATTAGCAACCCTAAAATTCAATTATTTTGATGTCTAGATTAAACACTTTAATCCTAGTTTATATGCCTTTATCTAGTCACACTAAAACTGCTATACACTACTTAAATTAAATCTAAATTAATCCCTATGGTTTCCAAAATTCCCGTACATCAATTAGTCATCTATAATATCCCTAGGTCATCTCAAATTTATCTAAAAAATTTCGGCATATGACAAAATTATCTTGACGGCCAAAATTGTCAAGATAAATAAGTTAACCTACTAAACACTAAAGGGACTGATTCGATGTTTAGAAAATTTCTGGAACCTAATTTCAGGCACATCCATTAAGCATGTTATTGTGATCAAAATAATACATTTATTATCACATAAGAACCTTATTTACTCATAATCAAAATACATACATTATATGTTAACTTTATCAACTTTCAAAAAATTGACCAATGTTGATTTTGACTTGATTTAATAATTGAATCAAATTCAATTAATTCTATAAAAATTTCAAAGTCTTATACACATTCTAAATGTGTCTAATAAAAAATTACAGAATGTAATTTTTAGGAATTATTTATTAATAAATTGGAATAAGCTAGCACATCACATGTGTATGACACTTGTCATGTTACTTCTAACACCAGTTAAATATTACATCATGCATGCATAAGATAATCACTTTATCAACAAGTGTCATGCATCTCATACATATGATAGCATCTCATATTGCATGTGCATGTGTAAAATTTATAAAAACAATTTTTATAAAAATTAATATGGAATTTATCTGCGTGCATGTTCATCATATTTCCAGAATTTCCCAGAACTTCATACATTCATCAAGCTGAAACTAAATTCGTAATAAAATAGCAAACAACATTCAATTGCATTATTTTTTACATAAACATAACATAACACCTTATAAACATCTCTGTGAAAGAAAATCGGAAAAACATATTTTCTAGAATTATTATGAAAATTTCAAAATCAACATATGCATTCAATTTTTTAGAAATTCCAAGAATCCAATATATGAACAGTCTGGATATTAATTCAAAATAAAATAGCAAATGACATTCAATTGCACTTTCTTTTTACAAAAACATGATATAACATCTTATAAACATTTTTGCAAAAGAAAATCAGAAACAATTTCTACAATTTACACGAATTATTCCAAATTAACATGCATGTCAGTCATGACCCAGCAAACACTTTGCACATATTCAATACACCATCTATTACATACATAAACTTGCTATGATATCACTGTTGGGTTTGCCATGGATGCATGCATCATATATATGTGAATGCAGTGGAAGTGTTGGAATCTAGATTTCGACACCATGTCAACCCAAAAAAAAAAGAATCATACATGCATGCATAGACATATATATAAGAATAGAACACGCAAAGAAGATGATGAAACAATGCATAAGGGTGATTTGAGCACCAAACTAGATGAGTTCTAGTAGATGCTCAAAATGACAGAAGATAGATCAAGAATCTTATTGCATGCACTTTGATTCATGCAACAATTGCATAAATTGTAAGAACAAGGTTCTTGATACCTCTCTCTCACTCTATAACTCTTTTAGAGCCCTTATGCTTTCATTTGAGTGTGTAAGAAGTGGTAAGACCTTGTGTACATAAGTGAAGAACTCACTTATGTACTCATTTGTGCCCTCTGTTACGATCGTGGCCTACTTAAAAAATAAGCTTGCCTTCGGCCACGTCGTGGCCTATGAGTCACCATCGTGGCCTACTTAAATATGCCCATACGCACTATATTTTTCATCTGATCTTTTATGCGTGTGACCTTTAGGTTCCCAATTATTTTAGGCATTTAAATTAAATCTTAATTCAATCAAATCATAAAGGGTTTCATGATGCTAATTTTCCAAAATATAAGTGGATTAACGCACGAATTCTTCGATAGTTAATTGTCAAACTTATAAACCTTTCCATAGAAAATTACTGTGTAATTCATCCTTTCATAATAATATACCCTAATTGGTTCAGAGTATGGGCTATGTGTTAACTAGACTGACTACGTAACATCTAGTCTAATTGATGTTAGTTCTTGTCCTAGGATCTCATTACTCTTATGTGTCGTTGAAGACTCTTTTCATAATACATAACTGCTCTGGCCTGAGACTCCTGAGTAATGACGTCTATAAGAGGCATGGGTATCATCTCCTTCTATCAGGAGTGGTGAATCCTTTATTGGCTACCCAATTACCTTCGAATACTAATAGCTGTAGCCAATCACCACCCTAAGAGTGACCTCGTCATGAGGTAACAAGGAATGATGTCAAAGAATAGGATTAGTATCCAAGATGTCCTTAAGTACCTCAAGTATAAGGATATTTGCACCATTGCTATGATGAGATTAATCATTGACATTCGATAGACCATCCATATGAAAATCTTATAGCGGGTCATCCGATGTACTTACTACCCTTGGTAAGCATCCACATGTTAACTCTAAACATCTCATGCTTACAATTTGTGAGATCCACTGCTTGATCAAATCAAGGAGTATAACATGTGTTAGTCTATCTAGATTAATAATGTCCTATCTTATTAATCCTATAACTAGGGATTATTTATATACAAACATAATTACATATGATGGGAATCTCATTATCATGATCTCATCATTATTTCCTTCATGCTATGTTTTATAATATGGACTTCATTAATTCGATTTAAGATCAATATCAATTCATATATAAATGAATATCAAATTAATGAAAAATTCCTTTCGCTTTATTAATCAAAATAAAGTTTGTACAAAAGTGCTAAAAGTGATTGCTTTTAGAGCACTACTCTAAAAAATTTTTTCTAAAAGATTGATTGAATATTAAGAGGCTTCCTTCAAAGTTTAAAATAATTTTTGTATGTTGGATTTATTCATTATTCCTTACATATAAATGATTATACAATGATTGAACATTTAGACTGTTAAAATCACTAAGATGAGATTACAATTATTTGTTATATATAAAATGACTTCAATCTTTCTTACTATTATCTTACATTGCTCTGAAAGTTTTTTTAGCTAAATTTTAAGGCTCTACTTGATAAATTTGATCCTTTATTATCAGTTTTCCCTTCTGCTAAACTTAACCTTTGACCTTTGTTTGAATATTTGTCTTAGATATTTTAACTTACTAGTATCACTAAAGTTAAAAACAATAGTTATAACATATTATGTTATCATCAAAACTATAAGTTAGAACGTCACTTAGGTTAACAATCTTGACCTTTTGATGAAGGAAAAATATTTAATGATATTGGAGAAGATAAATGATATTAAATAGATTCTCAATATGTCAAAATGATTTTTAACGCATTATCTTTTTTACTTCATACATCATTAATTTATAAAGATCAAGTTTCAATCTCACTTTTTTCTCCTTTCTTGTCAATACTAAAAATGGGTATAAAGCTATAAGTATCAAAAGAAAAAAGAAACTTTCACCTCTCCTTTTCCAAAAATTCTATCATATGGATAAATTGTAAATGTAAGTTGTTTGCTAATAAAATGAATGATCTATAACAAGTTCATATACTAATTCAAAGATTGATCTATTTTTCTTTCCTAAGTACATGCAAGAATACTTTCTCTATATAAATATGTATGCTAAGTCAACATACTTAGGTATTGTAAATATGAAAATAAACGATTACCTTCTTTTATATACCAACAATGGTTACCTTATTTTCTTCCCCACTTAGTTAAATAATTGATATTTGATATCAATTTTCTTAGCTAACTTGAGATCTTTTGGTGATTTTATTTTTTAAATCAATTATTAAAGATACCATTATTATCCTTCATTTAATATCAGTGGAAGTAATACCAATTATCAGTATTCATTTGATTCCACTTGATGAATTCAACGAATTTCTTCCATTGTCTAATGTAGTGTTGGTTTCTTCTTTTGGTCTTGCTCCTTTTTTTTAGTTGTTTCTTCTTCCACTATATTTCTTAATTCATTAGAATCATCATTTGTAACTTCTAGTGTCAAATACCATAAGCTTTTTCATACATTGACACACTATTTATCACATATTTATTAAATAAACTAAGGACAATATGCATTGTATTATTATTTAAATTGTTCAATCTATCATCATTGGCATCCCATTTACTTTTCTTTATGATTTTTTATAATTCAAAATCTTTAAACAGTGATAAGAAACTTCATCCTATTTATCCAATAAAAGTAATTATTTCTATTGAAGAGTTGAGAAATATTATTATCTTGGCTGTCATGATAAAAATGATGAAATTTATATTGTAATGATCTTTATTCAAATTTCACAAGAAATATATATGTAATGAATATGGCATGATCTGACATTAAGTTTTGATCCCTAAATAGCATACAAAAAGGGATTAATCATTTGTTTATACATTTTGATTATAGAAAAACTAATAAACAAATTATCTATTACAATAAATGGTTATACCAGTGGTCTGATCAAATAAATCTTTGTTAGCTCAAGGTTTATTATTAATGATTTTGATGGTAATTATATACTATTTCAATATTCAAATTTGATTTATTTCCTTTTATAGGTAATGGTATAATTCTTAAAAGGATATAAAATCATAGAATAAATATTTCCTTTCTTTAAACTTCCTTATTTATTAGACATAATTCCACAATAGCTCTAGGATATTATCAAAACTTTTTTCTTAACATCTGAACATTGGTAGATTCTAGCAAAGATGATATCGAAGATTTGTTAGATTCAAAGTCAAGTCAGGATATAAGTGGAGCAATGACTAGTTAAAGAAAATGTATATTTAAGGAAGAGCCACTGCATTTATGAATAAGTCTGATTTTTGAAATACTTCAGCAGCATCAATATTCTCAAAAGTCATATCTTCATCAAACTCCTTGTGCCTTAGAAAGTGAAAATACTCTATTGAGATAGATTATTATTCCTTGAAGCTTACATTGAGCAAACCCTATATTCATTTTTTTGTTGAGAACTTATAGAGGCTTATTAAACACTACGAGTGTGGAAGGTTGAAGAAACTTAAAAATTATATACTTGTGAGCTTGGAGAGGCTGGTCAAAATTTACTATTTAGAGTTTTATAGTGAAATACTCAAGTTAGATAGTTAGGGATTGAACGTAGGCTTTATTATAAGGCTAACTAGTATAAATCAACTATGTCGTTCTTTCTCTCTTCTTAACTTTTAAAATTTCCCTTTATAGTGTTTATGTTCAATTTGTTAAGAGGCTCCTTCACTTTTAGAATATGGTCGTTCTGTTTTAATATTGCAAGAGGTTTCTTTTGTTTTAAACTTTTACAGGCTTTTTTGGATAACATGCTCCTTTTGTTTTTAATGTTAACAGGCTCCTTTTGTTTTTAATATTAACAGGCTCCTTTCGTTTTTAACGTTATACTTTAACATGCTCCTTTTATTTATAGATCTTTCTGTTGAAATTTAGCAGGTTTTTATCATTTACACAAATTGGTAGTAACTTGAAAAATTTTTAAGTTACACACAATTCATCCCCTTCTTGCGTGTGTTTGCTTTATCATTTGGTATCAAAGCGAGGTTTCACATTTACTGTGCTTTACAACATGTGATAAATCATGGAAAATAATTTAAGAAGCCTTGAAGGACAATCCATCTTAAAGCCTCCTTATTTCAATTTAAACAAATATTCCTATTAGAAAGAGAGAATGAATATTGTTGGGCCTTGAATTTTTTTATTTTAGTAAACATGATTTGAATGAATTTTGGTATTGTTAGATAAATTATTTTTTATTGAGGTTAACAATCATGTCAAGATTAGGAGGATTTAATTCATGGATTGATGGAATTAAAGTGTGGATGTTGTAAGGTACATAAGGCTATTTTTGGAAGATGACTTAAGGTTAAAAGAACCTAAGCTTATAAGGAAGGGTAAAGTGGATTTTAGCATTCATTAAGGGTAAAAAAAGGAAAGTAAAATGTTGTCTTAGGATGTGGAAGAATAAAAAAGTGATTGGAGTGAAAGAAAGAAGAGAAATTCGTGAAAGAGAGAAAAAAAGGAGAGAGTTTCGGTGGTTGAGAGGAAAGAAAGAAAGCTAAGCTAGGGTTTGATTTTTCTTAGTCTTGAAGAGT
>JAOQML010134628.1:0-16559 GCA_027568935.1 Erythroxylum urbanii | reverse complement strand
TATTATTGTATATAATTGGATTGAACAGTTGATGATATGATCTACAATGTTGAGGATGTTTTGAACTCACCTTCGGAATTTTATTATTGAATTAATGAAAATCTGATTGTTATGTGTTTATTGGATTTTGTTATGGTTGATTCTGTGATTGCATAATTCGATCATAAACTGAGAGGGTTAATCAAATGAAAAAAAAGATCAAATTAGACTAACAAGAGTTAAGTGATTAATAGAAACAAGAATTGAATCAGATAAATAATTTGTGCAAAGAGAGATCTTGCATAGGTTTCCGATAGTTTATTAGAGAACTTCAGAACTAATTAGAGTTTTGGATAGGTTGTCAATTGAGAGATTGCAACTTTCATAATATGTATGATTTAGGGTTAATGGTTATAACTCAATAGAGAGTAATCAACCCTAGGATAGTCCAGAACCGATGATTTAATAATTCATAATCAGTTAGGTTAACAATAAGAATAGGTCAAATTCCCTTTCTCTTAATTGGTAATTTCTTTCGGTTGATTCTTGGGTGTGTTGCAAATTACTTAGTAATCAGTATTTTTGTGTTTTGTTCTTAAATTGATTGATTAAATTAAATTCTCATATTAGTTTCGTGGAACTTGAATATTATTGTTTATGGCCTTAGAATTTAGGATTAGATTAACTGCCTCTTTGTGGGATCGATACCTTTAGTACTACGCTAACGAACCATGCACTTAGGGATTATCGAGGGCTAATAACTAAAAATTACACATGAACAAACCTCACGATTATGTTTTTGGCACCGTTGTTGGGGAGGCACTTAGTTTAGTTCTTTAGTCTAAGGCGTTTTAGCTAGTTTTTAGTTTAGTTCTTTCTTTCTCTCTATTACTGAATCCATACTCCTACATGAACATAAGAGTTACAAGAAGTTCAAGTTGTGCAACAGAAAAATTAGAGTTAGATATCACTTGATTATAAAGATCAATTAGGAAAGCTCAGTGCGAAGAAGAAGAAGAAATTACAAAAGCGATAACGACCAAGGAATTTCAGCAATATTTGGATCACAAAACGAACCAAGGATGTCAACAAAGAACTCTTATGGATTTCATAAGACCAAGTTTCAATGCAGCTAACCAAGGAGTAGTTAGGCCACCTGTACAAGCAACCTCTTTGAAATTAAAACAACTCTCCTAAATATGTCTCAACAGAATGTGCAATTTTATGGATTAACGAATGAAGATCCCAATGCACATATAGTAAAATTCATTGAAATCTGTGATACCTTTCAGTATCATCAGATGTAGGAGTATGCGGTAAGAATCAGGCCTTTCCTTTTTACTCTAAGAGATAGAGCAAAGGACTGGTACTACTCCCTTAACCCAATTAATGTCACCACTTGGGATCAATTAGTTCATGCCTTTTTAGATAAGTATTTTCCCCTTACTAAGACCAAGAAGATTATCAAAAAGATTACAAACTTCCTTCAAAGTGACGGGGAATCGATCTATGAAGTGTGGGAATGATACAAGGATTTGCAATGAAAATTCCATCACTATAACTTACCAAAAGAGTTCTTGTTCCAAACATTTTATAATGGAGTAACCCTATATACGAGTGGCACGATTGATGCAGCTTCAGGAGGATCACTGATGAGAAAGATGATAGATGAAGCAGAAGAACTGATAGAATAATGACGAGTAATAGCTATATATGGACGAAAGAGTAGAGTAGAAAAACCACTACCTTACGAGAACAAAAAGAAGTTGTAGCTATTGATCAAATGACGGAGATGCAGGTTAAAATTAACAACTTAACTCGACAGCTCAATAACATAAAGCCTTCATCCTCAGCTTCTATTAAAGTTATGCAACTAAAGTGTGAACTCTATAAATAAATGGACCATGATACGGTGGACTGCTTCTTGATAAAGGATAACAAACTAGAGCAAGTTAATCATATGAGAGCTTAATATAGACGAGGAGGGGGAAATGATTCCTACTCCAACATATACAACCTTGGGTGGAAGAATCACCTTAACTTCTTATGGAAGAACAATGTTGAAGGACAGTTTAGACACCAAGGTCAACTAGGTATCCAATAAGATAAAACAAGCTTAATGGAATCCAAGTTGGATAGGATTTTAGATAAAATTGGAGGCATAAAAGATGCATATAGGAGGCTTAAAAGCAAGTTTAAGTAAGTCACTAAGAACCATGTCTCTTCAATACACAATTTAGAGGTCCAAGTAGGTCAACTAGTATAGGCAATTTCAACTCAAAATGTAGGAACCCTTTTAAGTAATATTAAATCTAACATAAAAGAATGGATCATTGCCATTACTCAAACCCAGGACAAGAAATTTGAACATTTGAAAGAAGATGGAGACAATGGAGAAGGACAAGCAAATATGAAATTCCTTCTAAGTGAGCTTATAATCAATCCAATTGAGGAACCTCAAGCTAAATTTCCATATCCTATTCTAGCTCAGCAGAAGTCAATTTCAAGTAAGGTGATGATGAAAACTAAGGAGGTTGAACTAAACAATATTGAGGACATAATGAAACATCTACAAACGAGGCTCACACTAAGGGAATTAATCAAGAAAAAGGTTAAGGAGTGCATATGTAGCACCCCACTCTCTTCAGACATGTACCCGACATCTTGAGTGATATCCGAGTAAGTACCCCGCGAGGGTGGCATGTTAGAACAGTCAGTCAATCAAATTTAATACAAAAATTTCTTTTTCTTTTAAAACAATGCACGTATATTGTGAAAAATTAATAAATAAATCAGGCCCACTTTTATTTATAAACATTTTCAAACACAATGTCACAACCATCACATTACGAAATCATTTAAATACACATTGCAAAATACTTGTGAATACATAATTTGATACAAAAATAATGCAGATGCGAAGTGATTCCGACCTCTATCTCTTACTTGGGTACAGTGGCTATACTTCTGGTAGCCTAACGGGGTAACTCTTCAGAGCCTGAAAAAAATATTGCAAATTTTGGTTGAGTTTTGCGAACTCAATGAGTGACCACCCTCGATGGCTCACTCAATCACATAACACATATAGTTCACATATTTTCACATAATTTACATCAATTCATTTAATATATAGGATCATATTCAGGGCATTCAAATTAATCATTTCAATCATTTAAAATACACATATCACTTATAATGAGCGCATGAGACTCACTTTCATTTATTACTTTGTTGTGATGGAGTGTCTATAATTGTCCCGTATTCATCGTAGATACCAGGTTCATTAATAACTGTCCCGTATCCATTGGAGATACTGGGCTCATTTTACATAGTAAGCCTTTGGCTCTTTTTCATAATCTAAGCTTTAAGCTCTTTTTCACAATCTGAGCTTTAATCTCTTTTTCACATTCTGACCTTTATGCTCTTTTGTAGTGGTTACACCAGTCACAACTTCCTTTATCTTTCATGCATTCATGTAATGGAATGCATCACATTCACGTAATTTCAATCTATCACTTGCTTTCGGATTCACATTCAATTTTATATTGATCATTGGACTGTAGTCCGACATTCAATATAAATGTTAAGAAACACTTTTTCAATAATATGTATATTCACATGTTTCTTCAGAACTAGGTCCAACATTTAATAATCAAATTAGATATCATATATTTCATCAAATTCACATACAAGGAGCACTTCAAGATCCTCACATTTATTAAACTCCTTGGACATTCAATGTCCGGAAATCAGAACAATCACATTCACATTGCAAAATCATTGAATACATAATTCAAACAGAACAATCAGTAAGTAAGACCATCTAGGTTAACTCACAGTACACCCCAGATTAGCATTATATTCCTCCACATCAACATTGTGCAATACACACATTGCACACGTATTACAACTTTGCACAATCTTAAGTATTCATTTATACACAAATGTGTATATGGACTATGTGCAATGCATGCTCAATGGCAATCCTGGGTATATTATCAAATTTCACATTTTTTCCACATTCTCTTTTTATAACTCAATTACTCGTCATTTCATTTTTAACATTATTGCTCTTCACAGTATCCAACTCTCATTTCTTCTTATAACATTTCCAAAATTCCAAACTTTCAGGTTAATTTTCCATGATCACTCTAACTAGAAAAATGCTATAATTTGAAAACACTTTCTTCTAATAAATTGTTCTCCTGTCTCTTAAGTTTCTAATGACACTTAAATCATTCAATTTGGTTTAGTAATCCAAAAGTTATACTCCAAATAATTCAGACTATCCTTAAACTAAAACAATATTCTGTGCTCATCTTCAATTCAGATTCTGGAATTCTAGAGCTAGAATTAAAATTCAATTTCTTCAAAACAATTGTAGCTCTATGTATATAGTTTATTCCAAATCAATAATCACTCCATTCTAATAACTATAGAAAATGTTATGATCAAAATACCAGAGCATGTTTTAACTATGTAGGAAAGTTGGTCGCGGCGAAGCCAGGAGTTGGCCGCTAATAACTTTTCCCGAGAGGAATCCTCATAAAATCTTGCAAGTTAGCCACGGTGAACTAAGGAGTTGGCCACAAAAAACTTTTCCCGTAAGAAATCCTGGATGTTGACCTCAGCGAACCAAAGTTTTGGCTGCGGCGAATTTTCACAGAAAGCAGTAAATATAACTCCTTTTCTAGCTTTTCTTACTTTGTTTTTTCAGGTCAGTCTTTTATGACCATTATAACCTACAAAATGATGTTTTTTGGTAATACCTTCTTCTAAAAAATTGTTCATCTATGTCTTAAGTTTCTAAATAACTTAAGTTCATACAATTTGGTTCAGTATTATGAGCGTTATACCAAATTTTCTACATACTATTCCCAAACAGAGACATAATCTGAAACTCAAATTCAAGACAAATTTCAATACTTTTAGAGACAGAGTTCAAACTCTATTTCTTCATGAGAATTATAGTAATTCATCTCTAGTTTAATATAAATCAACAATCATCCTATTTGGATATTCATAGATCAATATATGTTTAAATTTCATATGCATATTCAGTAGAATCACTACATCTAAAATATTTCCAGCACTCTTCATCATCAATTTCATCCTAATTCATCTCTTTTGCTTCGTCTATCATTTCTAACTTATATCCACATCATTTCCTCTTCATTTATACCCCAATTAAAGTTCAATATCATCTATACACACTTCAAAATCCATGCTAGATCATATACACCAAAAACAAAACATATCATATACACATTCATCATACTGACCTTTCTATCTCAAAAATCATCTCAATAACAACTTATCAATTATCAACAAATCATCACTCTTCCAACCCCATTTTTATGATCATGTTAGCTCTAACCCATCATCAATACAAAACAAGGTAAAAACTCATTCATTCATTTATCACATTTTCATACACTTTCATACACCATTTACACTAACCTATGATATTTAAAGCATAACTTACTTGGTTTAGCTTCACATCTTGAAAAACAACACTTAGCGCTTGCTCTCCATACAACCCACGTCCATCATCCTTCAAGGTGTTAGGGTTGGGTTTTTGTGAAAAAGAATAAAGAAGAAGAGAATAAGAGTGTCGAAGAAAAGAAGAAAAACAAGAATGAAAGGCAACAATTAAATGGGTCTTTCATATAAAAGAGTCGTGAATTATATGCATGATGTGGCAAGTGACATCCCATTGGTTTAGAAGATGTTCTTTCATTAACTAGTCTAATCAACTTCCAATTTTCAGTCCAATTGTCTCCAAATTTCAATGACATATGTCATTAAATCCAAATATCACTTTTCAATAATTCTACTATCATTTGATACTTATTTACCATTTAATAGTTGTCCTACCACTTGACATTTTTCCTAGTCCATAAATACACCAAATTCCAGAAAATTCTCAAAATTTCACTAAAAATTCTGAATCAATAGATATACTCTTCAAATCAATTTTTAAGCCATATAATTCATAATTCCAATTATAATCACATTTATAGATCAATTATACCCAGAATATGTCGATGAATGCATATATAGTCATTATAATGTGTGCAAAAATTCAAATTCATTTGTGTATATGCTAACATTATGCGTAAGCATGAATATGCTTTTTTCTTAATCTCTCTTTGATTTCACATGGATCGAATTTTAGGGTTCTAATCCTTATTATGGAAAAGGGATGTTACATTTCTTCCCCTTAATAAATTTCGTCCTCGATATTCTTATCTGATTGATCAGAAAGGCAGGGGTATTCTTTCCTCATATGCTCTTTCGTTTCCCATTTAACTTCATCATTCGAATAATTTCTTCCACTTGAATATAGTCAATGGAATCACTCGGTCTTTTAGTACTTATTCTGATATCACACTATCATAATTGTTTCCTCAATTATCTCAGATTACTCATAATTTCACTTCAAATATCGATAACATATATATTGGATCATAACGATATTTCCTAAACATATCAGTGTAACACTGTGTGAATCTGAAACATCTTCTATTAGTAACACTAACTCATAAGTCAATGGTCCTGTTCTCAATAACTTTATAAGGACCAATTTATGTCAGGCTTAGCTTTCCTTTTTATTTTTTCTCACATGAGCACAACTTGCCATGGTAATACTCTTATAATTATTTCATCTTTCACTTGATAATTCACATCTCTTTAGTGTTTAACTTGTATGTCATTCTCACTATATTCCATATGTCCGGTGTTAATCTACCTAACTCATTCATCTTTCTTGAATCACTTAGTTTCTAACACATCTCTAATCAATTCTGGCCTTCAACTTTTTTAGGCCTTATTCATCCAAATGTAAAGATGAACGACTCTTTCGGTCGTATAACGTTGCATACAGTATTCTAATAATAGCATTGTGATAATTATTGCTGTGCTTACGGTCAATTAAAACTATATATTGACCTCATGTTTATATGAACTCCAAAATAGAAGCTTTAAGTATATCTCCAATAGTTAAGACTGCTGACAACTCATATGTACAGTCACTTGCTTCTACATCCTTAGCCGTTAAGTACTATTTCGGTGTATTCTTACTAGGATGTGTAGCCTAGGTTGTTCTTAGTACTTTCTTTAATAATCTCTTTGCTCAATCATCATTATCGGGTACACATACCTCTTATTTCAATCACAAGTATCATTTTCCAATTCAAACTCAAAATTCATATTTATTTTCAATTCCTCAATAAGATTTACAATTCTGGATCCTCACTTCGAGTTTTGTCAATCTTTTCATGTAAAACTGATCTTAAAATTCAATGTAGCCAATACTACTTCATTTTACCCCAATATTCAACTTGACATTCTATTCTCTTTATTGCATTAGGTTTGGTAACCTCAATATCTAAATTTATGCCATTCTGTTATTGAATTTTATGTATAACACTATCTTTACTGAATAATACTAATTTATACCATCATAATCATTCAGTAATTTTATCCATTGTCTCTATCTTATATTCATTTCTTTCAAACTCAATAAGTGCCTCAAACTTTAATGATCTTTACATTTATATATGTCCAAAATGTTTCATTGTACATATTATGTCTCCAAGCTTTCAAGCAATCACTATTGCAGCACATTCAAAATCTTGTATCAAATAATAAACTTATGAGACTTGAATTGTCTAAATGGATAAGAAATCGCTTTATTATACTGCATTAATTTGCATTCGAATCCCTAATGTGAGATATAATTGTATACTTAGAAATCTTCAAATCCACACGATATAATTAACATCAGTCTTATAATTCCTCAAAATTCTCTTTACATTAATCACTTATATGATTTACACAATTTTTTTCCCTCATACATTTTTGTCAAAGGGCTAAGATCAATAAAACTTCCTTAACAATCTCTAGTGGTATCCAATATACAGCTAGTTCCAGAGAACTCCAAATCTCTTATACATATGCTTTGGAATTTCTCACTTCATTATTACCTCAATTTTCTTTGGGTATCCCAATATGCCACGTTCAGATATTATATGACCCAACATTTTATTCAATCAAGCTAAGATTCACTCTTATTAAACTAAGCATCTAATTATTTCTACCTTTATGATATGTCAGATTTACCTCAAGTATTCAAAATATTCTTCGCAACCTTTTGAATACATTCAATATATCTTCTATGATTATAGTCATAAATCAATCCCATTTTGCTTGGATAGTTTAAATCTTCAATACCATAATACTATCAAGGGCATTCTTTAACTCAAAAAGATATAGCCAAAACCCAATGTGTCCATAATTAGTTCTCGTAATTCCCTTAAGTAACTAATTCCTCAATGAGGTAATATTATCTCATATTATTTTCAGTTTTTCCCATTGACTTCTTTTCTCGAATAATTTTCTCCATTTATTCAATTTCCTCTAATTTCGCATTGACTTATTCTAATGTCTATTCATTCATACTAGTTTATTCACTCATTTCAATTTATTTACAATCTTAACTTCCTGTGTTGGAAACACATTCATCAGATCTAATTTATATCTCCTGCACATATTTGCAGAGAATATAATGTAGACCTATATTCTCCTCATATTAACAAGAATGTCACCTCAAATCCAAAAATCTATTCACGTAGTTGGATACTTTACATCAAACAAAATGCATACACTCTCAGTAGCATATTCTACCTTTTAAGCCTGAGTTTCAGTTAGAAATGGGACTCCAATATTCACTTTGGATTCATTGCATATTCATTTCTGAATTGTTCCTTCATTGATCATTCTTAAAATAAACCATTTAGTCTACTTAACCTAATTCGGTGAAATTCTTCTTCCAAAGAAGATTTCATGCTACATTCATCTATATTGTTCATACAATCCTTTATCAATCCATTGTGTCCATTATTTCTTATCAGACATTCTTAGTACCTTAAGGAGATCACTTTTTATCATTTCTTACAATATTCTATTTACCGAAACTTGATGTGGTAGTAGACATGTTTACTGTTGTATAAGTTTAGGTTTGGATTCTCAAGATCCTCTCATTCTATCCAGAGATTTATCTCTGACAATTCACCAATTTATATCTTACACTAATGATACTTTGATCTCAATTGATCCTAGATAATAACTCTCTCTTTCTCCTTGCCCATGATTGGGGTATCCCTGCCACAATCGTGACAGAAACCCCTTTTTCTTTTTTTGTTAGGTCACCATCATGCCCTGCACTTTCTTCCTCACATTAACACACATACTAACATCAATTCTACTCCAATTCTCCAGAATTTATCTCTTTTAATATTATAACATGTCATAATGATTCAACTACCATATTGAGCGCATTAACTCTTCTCATTTGATTCATCATCTTTTTCTTATCTCATTCCTACATAAATCCCATCTTATACGCATTTCTAACTTTCTGCATACTATATATCATTCATATCATGTAAAGACATTCATGTCTATTTCATTCCCCTTTTATTCTTTCCTCATTTATATCTCATCTTCCTATGTATATCCTTAATCAATTTAAAATTATAGAGGCATAACCATTATAAAATTCTAGTCTTAATTCCATAGACATACTTTTATACTAAATCATAAACTCTTATTACGATATTCAACCAACCATTTTAAATCCAAGTTTAACCTTTTAAGGTCACAGAAAAATTTATTTTCTTTCAATTTGGCTTGTACACTTTAATCTCGTCACTTATATTTATATCACTTCTTTCCCTAATCAATCCATGACAATGTATTCACATCTAAATCACATTCGAGGATATACTACAACAGTACAATATTTATGTCGTATTCTATAATACACCCACCAATAAAATTATGTTAAATCTTTATCTGTCATACCTAACCATATACTATTTGTTATTTCTAAATATCCACAAACTTTCATTTTCTCACATTCTGACAAAACATCATCATTCTTCCCACTACTTCTATTTGCTCAAACTTTTAACAAATGATCATGCGTGTGACTCAAGTAAATGTGACTTAGACTAGGGATCAGTTTCTACTGCCTGCTATGACATGTTTAAATGCATGTAAGTTGACACATATTTTGAAAAAGGCCTAAGTAAGATACTAAATCTGGGCTCTGATACCAAAATGTAGCACCCCACTCTTGTAAGACACGTACTCGACATCCTGAGTGATATCTGAGTACATACCCACGATGGTGGCATGCTAGAATAGTCAGTCAATCAAATTCATCATATAAATTTCTTTTTCTTTTAAAACAATGCACACATATTGCAAAACATCAATAAATAAATCGAGCCCACTTTTATTCATAAACATTTTCAAACACAATGTCATAATCATTACATTACGAAATCATTTACATACATACTGCAAAATACTTGTGAATACATATTTTGATACAAAAATAATGCAGATGGGAACTGATCCTGACCTCTATCTCTTACTTGGGTTTAGTGGCTATACTCCCGTTAGCCTAACGGGGTAACTCTTCGAAGCCTGAAAAAAATATTACAAATTTTAGGTGAGTTTTGCGAACTCAATGAGTGACCATCCTCGATGGCTCACTTAATCACATAACACATACAGTTCACATATTTTCACATTATTTACATCACTTCATTTAACATATAGGATCACATTCAGGGCATTCAAATTAATCATTTCAGTCATTTAAAATACACATATCACTTATAATGTAATGCACATGAGACTCACTTTCATTTATTACTTTGTTGTGACTGAGTGCTTATAACTGTCCCATATCAATTGTGGATACCGAGCTCATTGATAACTGTCCCGTATTTTTTAGAGATAATGGACACATTTTACATAGTGAGCCTTTGGCTCTTATACACTTTCTAAGCTTTAAGCTCTTTTTCACAATAAGAGCTTTAAGCTCTTTTTCACATTATAAGCTTTTAGCTCTTTTGTAGTGGCTACTCTAGTCACAACTTCCTTTATATTTTATGCATTCATGTAATGGATTGCATCACATTCACATAATTTCAGTCTATCACTTGCTTTTGGATTCAGATTCAGTTTCATATTCATCATCGGACCGTGGTCCATCATTCAACATAAATGTTGAGAAACACGTTTTCAATCATATGCATATTCACATGTTTCTTTGGAGCTAGGTCTGACATTTAATAATCAAATTAGATATTACATATTTCATCAAATTCACATACAAGGATCACTTCAATATTCCCACATTTATCAAACTCCTCAGACATTCAATGTCTAGAAGTCATAACAATCACATTCGCACTGCAAAATCACTCAATACATAATACAAACAAAATAATCAGTAAGTAAGACCATCTAGGTCAACTCACAATATGATCCAGATTAGCATTAGCTTCCATGATTCGGAAATGTCTGGATGCGGATGTTTGTCCTACATATCAACATTTTGCTGTACACACATTGCATACGCATTACAACTTTGCACAATCTTAAGTATTCATTTATACATAAATATGTATATGGACTATGTACAACGCATGCTCAATGACAATCCCAAGTATATTATCAAATTTCACATTTTGTCCACATTCTCTTTTTATAACTCAATTACTGGTCATTTCATTTTTAGCGTTATTGCTCTTCACAGTATCCAACTTTCACTTCTTCTTATAACATTTCCAAAATTCCAAACTTTTAGGTCAATTTTCCATGATCACTCTAACCAGAAAAATGCAGTAATTTAGCAACACTTTCTTCTAGAAAATTGTTCTCCTATCTCTTAGGTTTCTAATGAAACCTAAATCATTCAATTTGGTTCAGTATGCCAAAAGTTATACACCAAATAATTCAGACTATTCTGAAACTGAAACAGTATTCTATGCTCATCTTCAATTCAGATTCTGGAATTCTAGAGATATAACTAAAATTCAATTTCTTCAAAAAAATTGTAGCCTATGTCTCTAGTTTATTTTAAATTAGGAATCACTCCATTCAGATAACTATTGAAAAAGTTATGATCGAAATACCTGAGCATGTTTAAACTGTGCAGGAAAGTTGGCAGCGGCGAACTTTTCCCGAGAGGAATCCTCGTAAAATCTTGCAAGTCGGCCGTAGTGAAACAATGAGTTGGCCGTGGCAAACTCTTCCCGTGAGAAATCCTGCAAGTTGGCCACAGCGAACCAAAGAGTTGGCCGTGGTGAACTTTCATAGAAAGCAGTAAACAAAACTCCTTTTCTACCATTATAACCTAGAAAATGAGATTTTTTTGCCAATATCTTCTTCTAAAAAATTGTTCATCTATGTCTTAAGTTTCTAAATAACCGAAGTTCATACAATTTGGTTTAATATTCTGAAAGTTTTACACAATTTACTACATACTATTCCGAAATAGAGATATAATCCGAAACTCAACTTCAAGACAAATTTCAAAACTTTTAAAGACAGAATTCGAACTCGATTTCTTCATGACAATTGTAGTAATTCATCTCTAGTTTAATATAAATCAACAATCATCCTATTTAGATATCCATAGATCAAGATATGTCTAAATTTTAGATGTATGTCCAGTAGAAACACTACATCTAACATATTTCTAGCACTCCTTATCATCAATTTCATCCTAATTCATCTCTTTTGCTTAGTCTATCATTTCTAGCTTATATCCACACCATTTCCTCTTCATTTATACCCCAATTATAGTTCAATATCATCCATACACAATTCAAAATCCATGCCGGATCATATACACCAAAAACAAAACATATCATATACATATTCATCATAATGACCTTTCTATCTCAAAAATCATCTCAACAACAACAACTTATCAATTTTCAACAAATCATCACTCTTACAACCTCATTTTTATGATCATGTTAGCTCTAACCCATAATCAATACAAAATAAGGCAAAAACTCATTCATTCATTTATCACGTTTTCATGCACTTTCATACACCATTTACACTAACCTATGATATTTAAAGCATAACTTACTTGGTTTAGCTTCAAATCTTGAAAAACAACACTTAGCCCTTGCTCTCCATACAACCCACGTCCATCATCCTTCAAGGTGGTAGGGTTGGGTTTTTGTGAGGAATGAGAGAGAGAGAGAGTGCAAGATGATGGTAGCAATTGAAGGGTGAAAGTGAGCTTCAACTTTAATGAAGGTGGAGAGAGTGTCGTGGAAGTGAAAAAGAATAAAGAAGAAGAGAAGAAGAGTGTCGAAGAAAAGAAGAAAAACAAGAATGAAAGGCAACAATTAAATGGTTATTTCATATAAGAGAGTCACGAATTATATCCATGGTGTGGCAAGTGACACTTGCCACATGTCCAATTCCCATTGGTCTAAAAGATGTTCTTTCATTAACTAGTCCAATCAACTTCTAATTTCTAGCCCAATTGTCTCCAAATTTTAATGACATATGTCATTAAATCCAAATATCACTTTTCAGTAATTCTACTACCATTTTATATTTAACAGCTATCCTACCATTTTATATTTTTCCTAGTCCATAAATACCTCAAAATTTTAAAAAATTCTCAAAATTTCACCAATATGTCAATGAATGCATGTACAGTCATTCCAATGTGTGTAAAAATTCAAATTCACGTGTGTATATGCTAACATTATGCATGAGCATGAAATGCATTTTTCTTAATCTTTCTTTGATCTTACATGTACCAAATTTTAGGGTTCTAATCCTTAGTATAAAAACGGGATTTTACAGTATAGCGGAAGAAAACCATAATATAGCATAAAAGAAATAGGACCCAGGAGATTTTTACATTCCTTGCACTATCAATGGAGTTAAAATAGATAGGACATTTACAGATTTGGGAGTGAGTATTAATATGGTGTCCTATACCTTTAGTCAAAAATTAGAGTTAGAAGAGTTAGAACCCACTACAATGCTAGTGAAGATAGTGGATAGAACAGTTCATCGGCCTAAGGGTATTATTAAGGATGTGTAAGTACAGATCGACATATTTACCTTCCCCATTGACTTCTTTGTATTGGATATTGGAGAAGATGTGGAAACCCCTATGGTCCTTGGACGACCATTCTTGGTTACTGCTCACTCAATAATTGCCGTTGATAGGGGTCAACTAACTCTAAAGGTCAGAAACCATAAAGCAACCTTCATGTCAAAGCATGACAACAAGTTTACCTTACTTGTAGCTAACATCAAAGAAATTGAACCTCTAGAGGAAGATACTGAGGATCCTGGGAATGCATTTAAAAAGAAACAATCGCAAAGGAGAAAGTGAAGGAAGGTGAAGCAGAAGGAAGGTGGAAACTCAGGCATAGTAGCTCATGTGGAAATGGTAAAATTGGTGACTACGTTACCATTGTGCAATTCATTTGAACCACCTTAAGCACAAGAAGAGCATCGAGCTACCGATGTTAAAAAAAGCGCTACATGGAAGGCAACCCATAGATTGTTAATTCCATGTTATGTCCTTTAACTTTTAGATAGTTTGAATTTCGAGGAACATATTTATTAGTTATATCATCTGCAATCCCCTAAATCTCGAGACATTCTTCGAACCAATCATAGACTTTATTGAGATAGGTAAACAAAAGGGACTCCCCCTTTGAAAATCACATATGAGAATTTCATCTCGTACGGCTCAAATAGAAAAAACAAAATACTAGTTAAAACGGATGTGTTTGGAATATAATTTCCTTAATTGTATGATTCAACAATCTTTTATGAAGATAAAAAAAGAAAAATATGAAAAATCCTTCTTGTGGTTATACTCCCAAAATATCAAGTTGGCTCATTCATCTCTTGATGTTAACGAAGGAATAGGGTTGTGGATTTCAGAGCACCCTTCCCAATCTACATAGAGGAGGAAGGTATTCATTTCCAATTCCTTAATGTGAAACAAATAGTATTCCAAAATATTTTGATTTTAATACACTTGATAGGCTAGAGTTAAGAGATATGGTAGAGAATCTAGCAAAAAGAATTCAGTGGGCCAAGTTTATACAATTCTAATATCTTATCTACTAGGAGCTTATTCTCTGATAGGATTGAATTATCTTATATTCTCTTATGTATTTACATATGATTTCAATCCTATTTTTAAGATAAAATGGTCAAATTGTGTTCAATTTATGTTGACTGTTAGGTTGGATATATTGATATATTTTTTAGACTAAAAAGACAAAATTTTTAAAACAAATTGAAAAGCCAAAAAAAAAAACGCAGAACGCTGCGTTAGCGCATGCGCTACTGCGTTTTACGCAGCATATTCATTTTTTTTGGCGCCGTTGCCGAAGAGTGTGGTAGTTTAATTTTTGGATTTGATTTTAGTTGATGTTTTGTGAATATATTTATTTTTAATCATTCTTTTTGTTACTTGTTAATTTTTAATTGTCCATTAGTTTTTGTACATGGTAGTGACCAGGTCTCCTTGTAGAGAAATTGAGCAACTTGATCTGGAGATCAAGAGAACACTGCGGAGATTGCGTAAGAAAGCAAGGTCGACTTTGGTTAACGAATTGGAAGCAGAATCTAAAGACATAATGGCAAATATGAGAACTTTAAAGGAGTTGGCTGCACCCGATTTAACTCATAGACCGTTATGCATAACATTTCGGAATTTAGCTGAACATGTTACTTTTGAGTTAAAATCTGGATTAATTCATTTATGGCCTAACTTTCATGGCCTTGCAGGTGAGGATGCACATAAGCATCTTAAGGAACTCGATATGGTGTGTTTGAGCATGAAGCCTCACGGAGTGACAGACGAGCAGATCATGTTGAGAGCTTTTCTGTTTTCGCTCAAAGATGCAGCAAAGGATTGGCTATTTGATTTACCAACAGAAAGTGTGAGCACATGGTTAGAAATGAAGAGATTGTTTTTGGAAAAATATTTTCTGGCCTCAAAGACAGTAAGTATTCGAAAGGAGATATGCAATATTAAGTAACACAATGGGGAGTCTCTTTACAAATACTGGGAGCGATTTAAGAAGTTATGTGCCAGTTGCCCACATCACAACATACTAGATCAACTTCTCATCCAATATTTTTGTGAAGGATTACTGTCAATGGAGAGGAGTTTGGTTGATGCAGCGAGTGGTTGGGCACTTTGCGAGAAGACTCCCATTGAAGCTAGGACATTACTTGAGCGGATGGCTACTAACACCCAACAATTCAGCACTCGTAATGATGTTCGACGAGTAAATGAGGTAAGCACTTCATCCATTGAACATCGTTTAGATGAACTAACATCTTTTGTGAGACAGATTACAGTTGGACAGGCACAAATGAAAATGTGTGGGATATGTTCAAACACAAGTCATCCAACTGACGAGTGCCCACATTTGCAAGAAGGGATTATGGAGCACGTGAATGCTACAGGAGGGAACTTCCCGAACCAATACAACCTATACTCGCAGACGTATAACCCAGGTTGGAGGGATCACCCTAACTTGAGTTATGGAGAGAATCGACAACAAAATCACTTTCAGAATCAGCAACAAGGGCCACCAGGATTTCAACCAAGGCAACAAGGAGCACAAAGAGCTTCTTCTTCAAGTTCAGGTGCATCTTTAGAAGAACTTGTTAACAAACTTGTTGCTAGTAATTTGCAATTTCAA
>JAOQML010134620.1:0-16563 GCA_027568935.1 Erythroxylum urbanii | reverse complement strand
ACCTAAGATGGTCTCACCTTATTGTTTTGTACATTATTGAACTGTATTGCTATCTTATTGAATTGTACTAAATGGTGCTGATTGTGTATTGAATTCCGGACAATATTTGTTCGAGGAGTTTTGATGCATGAGAATGATATTGGAAGTGCTGATTAAATGTGAATGCGTCTGCCTAAAGCATTCTTTTGATTCTTAACTGAAAAGTTGAATGTCGGACTTAGTCTGATGACCACTACTACTGTGACTGTTACTGTAGTTGATACTGAGACTGATATACTGTTATATTATATGCAAATGAAATTGATTGAAATTGACGACTAAATTGTGGCATACACTTCATTTCAATGCATGTAATATAAAGGAGTTGTGACTAATGTTACTACTGATATTGTTACTAATAAGAGCTTTAAGCTTCCGCATATGTGGTTCGAGCCTATGGCTCATTGTGATCATTGAGGCACATACTGACTCTCTGAGCCCAATAATTCGGGATACTATAAAAGCACACATTCACAATAATATAAAAATGAATGTGAGTCTCATACATATCGCATCGACATCTAATTTGAATTCATTGAATGATTTGTAAAGCTGTGTGAATGTTGTATATGATTGAACTATTTAACTGAGAAATGATTTATCTATGATACTTTGATAGTATTTGACACTTGTCAACTGGATTTGAACTGTATGATTACATGTTATAATTAATCTTGTTTTATGACATGAGTGAACTATCGAGGATGGTCACTCTGCTGAGTTTGCAAAACTCATCAAAATTGCACCGTTGCTTTTCAAGTTCGAGTGTAAGACGACCCAGCTTCTAAGACTCTACAGAAGCATACTTTGTGCATTGTTACAATCAGATTTGGCTCAAAGGTTGGTCAGCTGGGTTTGAGGACATAGTTGTTAGTATTCAGTATGTACTGAGTTGTTTATATTCATAGGACAATGTTGTATAAACGTGGTTGATATTGTACTATATGAAACAATGTAACTTATGGTTTTGATATAATGTGATAACATTTTGGGTTTAGAAAATGTGTGATTGATGGTTTAGTGTATGATGCCATCTTATGTAAAGTGAAGTTGAGATAGTTAACATGTCATTTCTAACAGGCATGTACATATATATCTGATGGCCACACGTGCATATGTCAGTTGGAAATAGGGTGTTACATTTTTGTTATTAGAGCATAGTTTGGCATCCACAGGGATATGTGATGATATTAAGTGTGAAATGTTATGGAAATGGCAGATGGTAATTGAAGTTATTGTGTATTATAGGTTATCTGACATAGGTGAACTAATGGAACACTCAGCTGACTTGAGATTAGAAGGAACCAGTAGAGAGTCATCGGTATCTCAACCTGAGCAAGTGCCTCCAAGAATTCCTGAGAGAAGGGAAAGGAGGTACGACAAACTACGAAAGCAGGGAGCTATAGATTTCTATGGCAGTTCAGACCCTGCAAAAGTTGAGGGATGGTTAGAGCGGATGGAACGAGTATTTGATCAGATGGATTGTGAGTCGGACAAAAAATTTGACTATACCATTTCTTTGCCACAAGGCCCGGCTTATCAATGGTGGAAGACTGTTCTCGGCAGCACCACTAGGCCATGCACTTTGACTTGGGGAGACTTTCTGAGGGATTTTCGAGAAAATTATATGCCCCAGGTATACATGGATAAGAAGATGAAGGAGTTCATGGATCTGAAACAGGGTGGAATGTCTGTAGCAGATTATGACATCAGATTTAATGAGCTGATGAGGTATGCTTCTGTCTTAGTTCCTCATGAGGCAGATAAATGCAGGAGATTTGAAGACGGCCTGAACATGGAGATTCAGACAAGGCTAGCTCTTACTAACCTGAGCAGTTTCACTGACCTCAAAGTAGCCTTGATCCAAATGGAGCAATTGTTGAGGGACAATCAGTCTGAGCAGAGATCAAAAACTGTTTAGAAGAGGCCCAGTGGGTCTCAGGATGGTTCTAGTAGGCGGTTCAGTAAACGTCAGACCCGAACATTTAGACCACCAGTTGGATCTAGACAGTCAGAATTCAGACAGAGGGGTGGTTTTACTTAGACTGGGAATAATAAAGGTGCAATATCGAGTCAGTTGCCAACTTGTCAATACTGTGGGAATAAGCATAGTGGTGTATGTTGGAGATTGACAGGAGCTTGCCTTCGGTGTGGCTCACATGATCATCAGATCAGAGATTGTACACTGATATCTGGAGCACAGTCTGGTAGGAGTGGGACTAGAGTAACAGAACCTACAATCCAGTAGAGTCGAGCTAGTGGGACTAGACAGAGAGGTCATGGCAGAGGCAAAATGATATCTAGAAGTGTTACTGGGAGGACTGAGGTGTGGAGAAATTAACCGCAGTCTCAAGCCAGAATTTATGTCATGATGAGATAGGAGGCTCAGGATTCTCCAAATGTCGTCACAGGTGTGTTATCCTTATTTACTTTTGAGGTTTATGCATTGCTAGATCCTGGATCTACGCATTCATTTATCACACCACACATGGCATATAGATTACGTTGTGATAGAGAATTCCTGAGATGTGGATTAGAGGTGAGTACACCAATTGGTAGTACTATAGTGATAGGGGAGGTCTGTAAGAAGTGTTTGACTTGAATTGACCAGGTAGAGTTGGTAGCAGATTTGATTGTTTTACAGTTGAAGGAGATAGAAGTTATCTTAGGCATGGATTGACTCACTGCTCATAGGGCCATCATGAACTACTATACGAAAGAAGTGATTTTAGAATCTCCTGATCAACCGAGAGCAGTATTCAGAGGCATTAGCCAAGTGGTACCAACTAGACTGATTTCATTTATTAGTGCTTTAAAGTTAATATATGGTGGATGTGAGGCGTATCTGGCACATATGATTGATACTCGAGTTGAACAGAGTGTACAGGATATTCTTATGGTTAAGGAGTTCCTAGACGTGTTTCCTACTGAATTACCTAGTTTGCCTCTAGATCGAGAAATAGAGTTCACAATTGACTTAGTTCCAGGTACTGCTCCTATATCCATTCCTCCATATAGGATGACACCTGTGAAACTAAAGGAGTTGAAAGTTCAGTTGCAGGAGTTGCTCAAGAAGGGGTTCATTAGGCCCAGTGTTTCACCTTGGGGCGCTCCAGTGTTGTTTGTGAAGAAGAAGGACGGTACTTTGAGGTTGTCCATTGATTACAGGCAACTTAATTGGGTTATAGTAAAGAATAAATACCCGTTGCCTAGAATCGATGACTTGTTTCAATTGCAAGGAGCTCGAGTATTCACTAAGCTTGATTTGAGATCTGGGTATTATCAGCTAAAGATAGCAGAGGCTGATGTACCAAAAAGTGCTTTCAGATGCAGGTCTAGAGATTTTGAGTTCTTATTTATGCCATTTGGATTGACTAATGTCCCAGCTACATTCATGGCATTGATAAATAAGGTGTTTCAGCCTTACTTGGACCAGTTTGTAATTGTGTTCATTGATGACAATCTGGTAAATTCTAGAAACAATGAGGAACATGCTGAGCATTTGAGAATAATTTTGCAGACTATGAGAGAAAAACAACTGTATGTCAAATTCAGTAAATGTGAATTTTGGTTAAATCAAGTGGTATTTCTGGACCACATAGTAACGGGGCATGGTATTCAGGTGGACCCAATAAAAATTGAAGCAATAATGAGATGAGAGGCACCGAAGAATGTATCAGAGATCCAGAGTTTTCTCAGATTAGCTGGTTATTACCGGAGGTTTGTCGAGGAGTTTTCTTTAATCTCAGCCCCTCTGACTAAACTTTTGAGGAAGAATGCGGCATTTAGATGGAATGACGTGTGTCAGAGAAGTTTTGAAGAGTTGAAACATCGGTTGACTACAGCACCGGTGTTGGCTACTCCATCAGGATCTGGTGGATATGTGGTATACAGTGATGCATTGCATCAGGGACTGGGATGTGTATTGATGCAATATGACAAAGTGATAGCCTATGCATTGAGACAATTAAAGTCTCACGAGTTGAATTACCCGGTACATGATTTAGAACTTGCAGCAGTAGTTTTTGCTCTAAAGATTTGGAGACATTACTTATATGGGGAGACATTTCAGATATACACTGATCATAAAAGCTTAAAGTATCTGTTAAACCAGAAAGAGCTGAACATGAGACAGAGAAGATGGATAGAGTTACTAAAAGACTATGATTGCATAATTGAGTATCATCCGGGGAAGGCTAATGTAGTGGCTGATGCTTTGAGCAGAAAGTCGAATACCAATGTAGCTCAGATTCAATTATTGAGGTTATAAAGCCTGATTCAGTTGAGAACCTTGAATGTAGAGTTGAATCTAGAACATAATGAAGCATTGATAGCTACATTGAAACTGAGGCCAATGTCGCATGATCGGATTAGAAAAGTACAAAGTAAAGATCCTGAAATGGTGAAATTGATTGAGAAAGTTAAGAAGGATACAAATTCTGAGTTTTAATTTAGAGATGATACACTGTGACTAAAGCAGAGACTATGTGTGCTTAATGTTGATGATCTGAGGAAGAAAATTGTAGAAGAAGCTCGTATGGCCGCTTATGCTATGCATCCTAGTACTACCAATGAGGGTAGTTTCCCATTTTGTCACTCATTCCTTGAGTATGACGAATTTTGGACCTAAAATTGTTTTAGAATATAATGAAGCTACCTACAGGTAATACTGAAGCTTGGCTAAGTTGGGTTTATCTCCAAGAACCTGTTTTCAGGTTCTCTAAATAAGGGGCTGAGTTTTCGAGGGAGTTATCTTGTCAAGTTGCTACAAAGCCTACTTGTTAATTAGAAAAGGCCTTTTAGAGTAGTTGGTAAGGGTGGCCTTATTTAGATTGAACTCCTAAAGGTAGAAAAGATGCAGCGTCTGTGTTTAAAGATTCTAACATTAGGATAAAACTAGAAATGGGATAAAGGGATAAATGGAAGGAGCCTTGACTAAAAAAAGAACAAAAAGGATGGGAACTTTAAGTATTTGACTAAAGAGGTGGGGGAAAGAGGGGGGTCGAGGTTGATGGGAATGCATAGGAATGGTTAGGAAAAGGAAGAATATAGAAGAGAAGAAGAACAAGGATATGTAAGGGAAGATGATATTGAATGAAAGACTGGGACAATGTAAAGATTAAAAAATAGTTATGCACGTTGTAAGTAAGTATACAAAGTAAGGATGAAAGGGTAACTAGAATAGTACTAGAGAGATAAGACGAATAAAAAGATGTTGAGGAAAGCGGATGGAAAAGACTAAACAATGTAATAAAACATGAAAAATAGACTAACAAAACAAAAAAATTAGTTAACATTGATTCTAAATCTAGTATGTTAATATATTAATAAAAGTTAATAAGCATTTGTATTATATAGGCTGATAAATATGAATTATAATAAATATAAGAAATTGATCACATTACTTATTAGTATTATCAGACAATAAATAAAAAATAATGAAATATGCAACTTAATCTTATATAAAACTAATAAATATTTATTAATTATTAATAAGATATGATAAATAATATTCTTTAATTATTAACAAATTTAATTATCATTACATATTAAATAAAATTTATATAATATAATTAATGGTATACAAATATCTTAAATCAATGATAAGAATATTTATAATTTTATTTTTAAGAAATTAAAAGAATGTCTTGATGTAGAAAAATGTGAGATAGTTATAAAATAGATTATTAGCTATAAGCTTAACACTTGTTTAGGAACCAATTTACAAGGCTAAAAAGATCAATGCAAGGGAGCATTTGTTGATATTATAAAACCCTCTAAGTGAATACGGAGAATAAAGGTGTTGGGTTACAATTGAAAAT
This sequence comes from Erythroxylum urbanii, assembly GCA_027568935.1. Taxonomy (NCBI): domain Eukaryota; kingdom Viridiplantae; phylum Streptophyta; class Magnoliopsida; order Malpighiales; family Erythroxylaceae; genus Erythroxylum; species Erythroxylum urbanii. The sequence goes on along the minus strand of JAOQML010134620.1, from coordinate 10,702 downwards.
AGTGAAGTTTCAAAAGACTGAATAATTTCTCCTTATAAGCCTTTGTTCTAAAAAGAAAATGGAGTAATTTGAGCAATAGAGTAGCAAGTAAAAATGAAAATAAAAATGATAGTCATTAGTAGGCACTAGTTTAGGATTATGCATTGACTCCATCTGAGTTAAGGTTAATGGACAATTAGCTACTCTTTGATAGGTTTGATTAACTTTGATAATAGGACTTGCATTTTTATAGATTTATGCTAGGAAATGCTTAAATTCCTTTCTTTCCATAAGCTATAGATTGTGCATCTCAAATGTTATATTTAGTAAGAATCAAAATCCACATTGTAACTCCTCTACCTGTGATATAACCAATGTTTTAGTTCCTGCTAATTTATGGTAGTGAAGGGATATTTGATAAGCTTTGAAATATGCTCTATATGTATCATGAAAATGGACAATTGAAGAATAAATGATCTACTAATTCCTATTGTTAGTTGTATAGTACATATAAATCAGGTAGGTTTAATATATAGTCAGTCTATTTATAATGCTTATCTTTCCTTTGATTATTAAACAAAAGACAAAGGAAGCTCTTGAACAAGCTTCTTTGAACAACACTAGCTTGTGGCATCTAACCTTTGGCACTTTATCTATCAGAATTTATTTGCGAGTCATTTGGGAACTGGCCTATTAAGTGTCTACCCCCAAAAATATAATCCTAGGTGCTCTATTTTAGTGTGATAATCATGAGGTGATTGATAATAGAAGAGTTTGACATAATTTTAGTTATACTTGTGGCTTTGCTAAGAGCTTTTTTGACTGATTCCATATTAGGGATAATCCCTCTTAGAGAATTTCCATAAAGAGTCTAATTATTATACCATAAAGGGGTCAAAGCTCTATTTTAAATTTTGTGTGGAATTCTAATCTAACTGTATGTCTACGCTTAAGAAATTAAGCCATAGTCTATGAGGAATCATATCTTGGCTTAATGGACTTGAAATTAGCTTTTTGTAAGTAATTTACAAAGATCCACCTTACTTAAAGAGTCTTCTTTTTTGTTAGTATCCTTTAAAACCTTTTGATCATAAGAAATTTGTCAATGACTATAATGGATAACTCTCCCAGGCTTCCTTCATCCCTTAATAAGCATAAATCTTTCCTCTTAATTTTGGATAAGGCATTTCTAGTTGAGTTAGCTAACCATAGAAATTTTCTCATGAGTTTAAAATAGATTTGATGATGTTTATAAGAAGTATTAAATGAGATGACTAATACATATGTTGATTATTCAACACTCTTGCTAGGTTGGGGTTCTTATTACCTTAGCTTAAGATTCTTCTTTGAATTTTGTTAATTAATGGAGATTATAATGCCTAAATATAAATAAGATGCATTTTATGACTTTAAATCTTGTCAAATTTGAGAGTGAGGTAGAAAAATGTCGTGCACCTATAAAAGTAAACAAATGGCTTTTATACTTATTGATGGAGAGACTAGACAACATTTTGAATGAGTTTATAGTAGTCATAAGAGCATTACCTGAGTTGGTAGTAACTTTAGATAATATAAAGAATTCATTTGTAAAATTGATGATGAAAATCCCCAATATGTTACATTTTGAATGATATTTGAGGTTCTATTCTTAGTTGATCATAAGCTTGATCAGTCTTGTAAGGACTTTCATACTTAAGGTGAAGAGATAAGGAGAAAAAAGGTATCAATCCTCTAGCTCCCTTGAAGATCTTTGTGGGCTCTACATTAACCAAAATGATATAGAAAACAATTGTTATATATTGTTCAATCTATTTCATATGAAATGCTTTAAGAGTGTTTAAGATTAAGTAAACCAAAAGCATTTTGAAAGTTTATTTTAATGGCATATTTCTTTCTATAATATTTTTTATTGTATTTCTTAAGTAACTCTTGTGCAAGTAGGATGTTATCCTCAATATGCCTTCCTTTGATAAAGGCCCCTTGATATGGATCAATATGACTATCAATTATAACCTTAAGCCTGTCAATTAGTAACTTAGAAATATGTATATATATATATGTTATAAGAAGATATTAATATGAATTTCATGAGTGAGTTAGCGGAACATACCTAATGGACGAGGTAAATGAAAATTTTATTGATCTCTCATAGTATTCTTTTACGTTGTAAGAATTTAAGGACTACTTATATTATTAATGATTTATTGTGATTCCAATTTTTCTAATAGAAAAAAATCATACCATTAGGTGTAAAAGCTTTATTGGGGTTGAGAGAAAAGAGAGTAGCTTTAACATCATTCTTATTGAAAGGTATTGATAAAAGGTCAGGTTATTGTGCATTAATCTTGTTATTGATGATAAAGCTTAGCGTCTAAATAGAAGAAAAACATTTTACTGAAGAACTAAAAAAGTTGGAGAAAAAGTTTAGAGGTTTATGTTTGATCTCTTCTTGAGAGCTAATCAAAGAGCCATTCTCCTTCAAAAGCGAATTAATACTGATGTAGTTCTTCCTTAACATAACAAATTTATAAAAGAAATTGGTATCTCCATCACCATCTTTAAGCCACTAATTCTAGAACTTTGATTCAAAATAGAATAATTAATTTTCATCGTCTGATTATATCTAATTAAATTAGAATTTTCTTATTCTTAAAGATGCTCATAATGTAGAAATTGATAGAGAGAGTTTTACATCAAATTTAGCTCCCCCTTGGCATTAGATATAACCTTAATAGTTATACTTATAATAGATTCCTTAAAGCCCTTAACCTTAACTAGGAAATTGTTAAATCTAAATGAAGAACTTCACCTTAGTGATATGAACAAGTTTTGTACTAAGATAGGGGTATGATCTAATATTAGAGGAGTGATGATAGTAGCCTTACTTTCAGGAAAAGTTGATATCTATTGAGCATTAACCATTGCTCTGTTTATCTTTTTTCTTAAGAACCACCTCTCATTTTACTTATTACTCTATATAAAGAAATGCCCCTCTATTTTAAGTTTGTAACTTGAATATGGCTAGCAAAATCACAAAAATCCTTAGTATAACTCCTGAGTGTAGCATTGCCTTCAACATCTAAAAGATAAAGCATGCTATTAAAATCACCCAAAATAATCTTAAGTGATCTCATATGTGCATTAGTTTCTAAAAATTTATCGAGGTGAATTTCTTTTTAGTGGGAAGCTAAGTTTTAGTTTATAGTGTATTGTTTGGTTTCTAAGAATAGTTGACTGTAATCTCATCTTCTTCATAAATAGCTGACTGTAATCTCATCTTCTTCATAAATTCTCATTAAGGGAATTGATTTAGGTAAGGATTGTTCACTATCAATAAGGACATATACCCTTGAATAACTTTCTTTCTTCATTCCATCTGTGGTCTCATCAAAGTGTTAAGGCTTTCAAATATAGCTAGCAAGGTGACTTAGTCCCTTAAGAGTCTAATATTTTAAGGAAATATTTTATATATTAATCCATATGAGGATTTGACTCTGCTTAAGATTCTTTAACTATATTCCTCTCTTTAATTTTTGAATAAATAAAAGTTTGTTATTGAGAAGCCCATATCCTACTTTTGTGATTCTGTGTGTTTGCTTAGGTGTGGCAAACTTGAAGACAAACAAATTGTCCCTATTTATAATAACTTTTTTTAGACCTTAATGCTTCTAGTTCTTTTAACCCAAAATTTAATGAAAGGAAAATGTGGTCTCTTGTTAAGAAAGAAGCCTATTAGGGTTCCCTCTCATCTTGATATTACTTCATTCAATATGTCTATAGGTAGAGCTACTTTTGGTTTACCATTTACCATAGATGGGGGCAAAAATGAAGCTTAAATTTTGGAGAGGATTTTCCTACCACTTGCAGCCAAGTTTATATAGTTAGTAGTTTTAGGAGAGGGTTCAAAGATCAAATGATTTAGAAGTGATAATGAAGCTGATCCAGGTGCAAGATGGATGGTGATAGGTGAAGCTGAGAAAGGTTCAATAGGAGCTAAAGGAGGGAAAGTGTATAAGGACAAAAGCACAAAGCTACATATTACCAAAAAAGTTAAAAAAAAAGATAGTGGCTGATTAAAGATTAAAATGGGAAATGGAAGAAAATCCAAACTGTAAGAATAGGCGAGAAAGAGCTAACATAAGCATAAATTTGTAGAAAGACAATAGGAGAAGGACATGGAGAAGGAAAACCAATTAGACGAAAGCTAGGCATAAGAATGATTTCTAAGTGATATTTAGGAAGGGAGTAATTAGCCAAAGATTGCAGGAACTTAAAGAATAAGTAAGACAACAAGACATAAAATAGAGCAAAAGAGGGAGATAAGGACAAAATAACTATTGAACCACACAACCAAAAAAGAGAAAGAGCACGTCTAGACAATATATAAATTATATAATAAGGTACATAGAAGGAAAAGCTTCTCTCCTTAAAGCATCTTTCATATTAATCCCCAATATTATTTATAATTTATTTATTAATAATGAAAACTTAAACAAATTATTATTTTTTTGAAAAATAAATAAATTCATTGAAATAACATATGAAGGCTTACAAACGCAGATTACAAGGCTATAGAGACAAAAGGAGATGTAAATGTATAATAATATAACCTATCATCAATACAACTACTAATTTAAACTAGATGTACATTACTCCAATCCCTAGTTACATTTCCTAGAGTGTCTTAGATTATCAATGACTTGATGAGCAACTAGAATCTCTTTGATCCAACAACAAATTCTATACACAACAACATTTTTCTTAGTATGGATATCCTTAAGCACCTTAGATTTCTTTCGTACCAAATTGAGTAGACAGAGTGGATTAAACTAAGGTTCAGGTACTTCCTATCTTCCTTAATTCTTTCATACTAGGTCTCTGCCCAAATTAAGATATTTTCCCAAACATTTGTAGGAGAAACTAGGTTCATTTTGTGTTGCATTCTTACCCACACTTTAGATGAGAATATGCATTTAAAAATAGATGATTTATTGTTTCAAGTAGAGTGTTACATAGGACACATATCTAATCATGCACTCCTTTTAATCTATCTTTAGTTTTAAATCTTCCTTTTGCCATGAACTAGGCAATAAAGAAAGCTTTAGGCATCAAAGATCCTTTCCAAATTATGTTTAACCAAGACATACTTGGGTGTTAAGGTCTTATAATTTGAGACTATGTTGAACTAAGGTATGTTTGGGTATTGAGGTCTCATAACTCTAAGGCAAGAAGCATTGAAGTACTCTCCATTGTTGCTAATAGACCAAACATTATTGTCTTTGATGGAGGAATTAGGAAAATAGCTTTGTAAGAAGCTCTGCATTTGTTAGCTACTTTACCTGTGGCCAACCAAGCATTTTGATTGAAAACAAAGGAGATTTTGGTGCTGATAGTCAATCTGCCAATTAGTGTGGATAGTTCTCCTCTATTGACTGGTGGGCTTTGATAAGTCTAGTTGTCAAACTATAGCTAAGAGTCTTCCTACCAATCTGAATTTTAATAAGAGGACAAATAATGGGTCTTTGTCTCAGCATTTAAATGAATAGACATGAATGCTCTTGTTCTTACCTAACTATCAAAATTTACTATCTTTCAAGTCGTATTTTGTCCATTTGCTCCAAAGAGCCTATTTATCTTTAAAAAGTCTCCACATCTTTTTAGCTACTATTTTGATTTAAATCAGCTGGATTGAAATAAGTCCCAACTCTCCTTCTTGTTTTCTCCAAAAAAGGTAATCCCATTTCATCTTGGCACCTTTAGAGACCTTAGCTTTCCTAGACCAAAGGAAGTTCTTCATGCATCTTTCGATTTCTTTATTGATCTTCTTAGGAATAACAAGGTGTGAGATCTAATGATTTTGTAGTTTTTGAAAAAGTGATAGAATAAGTTAGAGTCTCCCTGCTTGTGAAAGGGATATATTTTGCTAGACATTTATTTTGTTTTTGAACCTATGCAATAGCTACAGACAATCCTGGAACTTCAACTTCCTAGAAGCTATAGGTAACCCTAGATATTTGAAGGGGAGATTTTGAATGCTCAAACCAAATATATTATTAAGGTTATAAGAATTAGAGACATCATTAGAAAAGTAGATCTTGCTTTTCAAAGTATTAACTTTCACACCAAAAACTCTGCAGAATTCTATGAGAGATTTGTGTAAGATTGATATGGTTTTCTAATCTATAGCACAATACATCATTAAGTCATCTATAAAATTGAGGTGAGTGAGTTGTAGTACCTAGCGTTTGTAGTGAAAGCTAAAGTCTAGATTTCCAACTATGTTTAACTTGATAATTCTATAGAGAATTTCTATGAGATTGAAAATAGTCAAGGGGATAAAGGATCCCCTTACCTTATCCCATTTAATCCTTTGAAGAGTATGGACGCACAACCATTAATGAGAACAATGTAAGAAGGAGTTGAGATACACTCACTAATCCATGAGATAAACTTTGAAGACCAAACCACTCTATAATGTTAAGAATGAAGCTCTAATTGATGCTATCAAATGCTTTAGTGAAATCCACTTTAATTACATAGCATTTTTTAGATTTTTTTATATTGTAATCCTTCATCAACTCCTAAACCAACATAATATTATCAGAGATAGATTTGTCATGGTTAAATGCACCTTGTGACTGATGAACTATATACTTAAGAGGTTTTTTGAGTTTGTTAAGCAACAATTTTGTAATCACCTTGTACGTTGTGTTTCAACAAGAATAGGTTTTAATTCATTTATAGAAATGGCATGAGGGACTTTAGGAATAATGTAAATATGAGTTGCATTCATCTCTTTTAGCTTCTCGCCAGAATGTAAGAATTCCTGCACAACCCTTACCAATAATTTGCCTATTATATTTTATGTACATTGAAAAAAATATGCATTTTATCCATTAGGACCTAGATTCTCCTTGGATTGACGAAAAAGAGGATATACTTGATTTCTTGACTAGTTGCTGGCTGTTGGATTAGATATATGTTTAATTAAAGAGTGGGAGGTCTAATCACATATACCAGATCCTACAAAAAAACGCTTTCCAGACTTATTTGAAGACTAATAATTCCATATAGAAATTAGTTACCATACTTTCAATCAATGTTTTATCTATCACCAGTTGATTATTTTTGTCAAGCAAGCTCTGAATTTTATTAGAATTCCTTCTAGCTATGACAAAGTGATGAAAAAATCTTGAATTAGTATCTCCCTCTTTTATCCACATGTTCCTTGCCTCTTGTAATAATATGGAATTATGATTATTTAGAGCCTTTTTATAATCCTAAAATTTCTTGGTTTCTTCAAACTACAATTTTGGTTGTGGGGTGAGAGGTAGCAAGCTCTTTAGATTTTCCTTAGTTCATCTTTTGCCTTTAGTAATCTCATTTCTATTGGGGGACCTCTTGTCTTAAGAAATAACATTAATTTTGCTCTTAGAAGTTGAAGTTTATGCATGAACTGAAAAGATTTAAAGCCTTGAAAATTACTAGCCCAAGCTTCATTGACTAAATCCATAAAGCCTTCTTTATTAGATGGGAAGTTGAAAAAATTGAAATGAGCAGTTTTCTTCCTTGTGCAGGAAAAATCTTAAACCTCTATATAATAATGATCTGAGCATAAGGGTGAGCCAATCAACACATGGGAGTTAGGGAAGGACCTCATCCGTATTTGATTAGACAAAACCCTGTCTAGTTTTTCCTTGATTAAAGCTCCACCTTTCTGCTTATTGATCTAGGTGAAAACATTCCCAACATACTTCAAGTCAGTTACCCTCAGCTTGGCAATCACCTTTTTTACCTATATGCCCAAATTATAGTGATTCACCCTATCCCCCTGAGCCTTGAATGGAAGAAGCCAGCTATAATTCAAGTATTTACCATTGTTTTGCTTATAAAACATTAACTCTTCCCATAAATTATTTCTTTGAAATTCAAAATTGGAAGCACAAATGATGGACACCTTGAACATACATACTAATCTGAGCTACTCTTTAGTGATACATTAACTTTCTCCATGTTATATGCAAATACAATTCTTCAATTGAAATGATGGGAATGATTGGAACCATATGATTGATTTTTTTAGTTAGTTAATATTGTACTAATCGTAAGTGTACGATGTAGCTGTAGTTAGTATCAGTAAGTATGAGTTGATCCCATGAAGAAGATGAATACTAGTAATTACTGTTATCTTATTATCTAACCTATGGATTGATTTTTATTTTTAATAAAAGAAAATAAAAATAAAGCAAGTAAAACAAAATAGGCAATGATATTGAACAGAGAACTAAGAATCCCTTAGAAAATTACCGATATCAAAAAATAGTGTCTAGGTTTCAAATCCCCCTACACCCTTAACTGATTGATATTTTATTATGCAATTGTTTTATTGATTTATTGGATCGTGGAGACTGTTATAATATGCTAATATCTAACCTTAAGCTTATCAATAACTAATCATAAGGTTTTCAACCAAATTACTCAGGTTAAAGTTTATAGGATTTGGTTATTGAGCTATGAATCCCTCTATTAGGTTTAACCCTAATCCTAAAGATTTATGTTATCATATCATTAGGGTTGCAATCAACTCCTTCCAATTATGATAGATCTATTCATTAATAGGATTTCTCAATCTCCATGTATGAAATCAGATTATGATTTAATATTCCCAGGTTTATTAGAACATAAATGAAATGCGTAATTGGATCACAATATAACAATCAAACCAATTACATTAATAAAAGAATCAAATCATATCAAAGTATTAACATAGGGTTTATCTAACCTAAATACTAATAAGATGTTTATTACACATTATCGAACACGAAATGAAGCATACATTGAAAAGAAAACGAATTGAAAACAATGAGTTCATAACTCTAAATCTCCCTTATTATTTGTGATATAAAGGTTTGATCTTGTATTCCGATGGATATTTTGATAAATTCCTCATGTTTTCTGCTTCTCTGGATCAAAATTGCCCCTTGAGAATGATCTCCACATCTGGAATTGCCTCCTGAAGTCTAGTCTTCTCGTTTGCCTCTATTCACATTCTTTTATATCAAATCTTTGTTTTATGCTGTGTTTTCGTCCGAATTCTTCTCTTTTAAGTCCATAAAGGCAATTATACTCTTTTTACATACTTAGAGCAAATTAAGCACCAAATATACAACAAAAGTATAAAATATCAAACAAACCCAATTTTTAACAAGAAACCTCATTGAATTCTAGAGTTTATGACCTTTAATCCTAGTCTTTAATAGTCCTACTAAAATAGGATTTTTTTCCCAAATGATGTCTTTGATAGCTTGCCTTTTAAAGCATGCATTTATACCCTTTATATTCCAAAAAAATCATCAAAATTAGTGAGCTTTATTCATCCATCCTTTTGGGTTTTCTCCTCTTCCTACCTAATTTCCTTGTGTTATCAAGGGTTGTCTCTAAATGTTCTCTAACTGAATTCCCAGAATTATCAATAGAGAGGGTCTCCACCTCATTTTCTTGTCCATTCTCCTCTCTTAATACATTTTGTTTGGCTTCTTGATCCGAGATATGTTCATGTTCCACTTCTTGAACTTCTTGAATATCTTCTTCAGATTGCTTCTCTTCATTCCCTAAGCTAACCTCATCTGTTGGTGGAGTTGAATCCACTTCAATTCCCAACAACTCAACATAACTTCCAGTAGTAAATTTCCTCCCTGTAGGTTTCCATTCTCCGTTCCCCATCTGTGGTTTCCAACTATAGGATATATGTACTTTTGTTTTGATTAATTCTCTATCCAAATCAAGGTTCATTACATTCAACACTTCTAGAAGTCCCTCTTTTAAATTCACTTCAACATATATCCTAACAAAGAATATTTTTTTTCCATCTTGGTAGTCGTTGAATCAAATTTTATAAGCTTTCCCATAGAGCTTACAAGGAAGTTCAAACTGTCTAGAGTACAGTACTCTAATGGTATATTAAGGAAATTAATCCACAGAGGAACATATTCAATTTTAAAACTATCAAGCTCTAGTATAAGGATCCATTTCCAAACAAACATCAGTTGTTCCCTTTTTGCCATAGCCTAGCTTCCATCACCCTGCTAGGGGATTCATAATTTGTGAATTGGAAGAGGAATGGGTCATCCTCAGTCAATTTTGTTAAGCCTTTTGCCACCCTAACTGACCTGTACCTAGTTTTAAATCTATGGGAAAGCTAGTCTCTTGCTTAGAAAATATCATTCCATCGTATTACTCTAAATCTTAGCTTCCTCCAATAGTAGCTCAAGTGGAGAGGTAACTTTGCCTTGATTGATAATTAAGAGAAAGTGTCTAGGCTTAACCCTTTAATTGTCTGAGGCTATCACATTACTCCAAGTTTTGCTAACTTTCATGGCTTTGGCTTCCTATAGAGTTAGAAAATGACTTGCTTCCAAGCTATGACAGGATGTTGGACAGGATGTTGGACACTCAAAAGAGCCTCCCATAGAGGCCTCTATTACTAACCCCTGAAATATTAGCATACTTGTTTTTTCAATCATAACTTACCTAAAGAGGAAATATCAGACCCTCTTCGAAAAATCTTCAATGCCTTTCGGATTCGCCTTCCAATTGCCCTTCAATCTAAACTAAATTATTATTAATTATTTATAAAAATTTATAATTAAAAAATAAAATTGTTTGTTTTATTATTAATATAATGCATAATAGTATAAATTTTTAATGAAAATTAACTTACTAC
>JAOQML010134613.1:0-16563 GCA_027568935.1 Erythroxylum urbanii | reverse complement strand
TGTTATGAATAGAGCTAGTAGCCAGTTGAAAATGTGATATAGCTGAATAATCAGATCAACACGCATCAAAATGTGTGCCTTCACGTCAAAAGGATATAATGACGTTTTAACCAAGATGTTTAATAAAAACATGACTTAGTTGAGTAACCGAATCAACAACCATTACTAATTTTTGCCTTCACATAAAAAGACAAAGTCTATGTTCCTTCACATAAAAAGACAAAGTCTATGTTCAATAAAAAAACTGTGCGTTATTGCTTAATAAAAACCTATTGAACATGTATTAAGCTCAACTTTTCTTGAAAATATAGTTAGGAACAGTTACGGAGCTAAAAAGACCAAAGAATTATTAATATGTTTGTACAATTTAAAAGGGTAAATAAATTAACACTTAGATCTCAATTAAATTGTATATTTAGTTCAAAGTCTTTAAACGTAGATTTTTCTTATTAATGATTAGATATAACTTGTAGGATTGTGTTTAAGATTAAATTTATTTTTTAAAGTCAAAGTCATTGACTCATTATTGCATTGTGTACTATGTGTTATTTTGTTTGCTTAAGGATAAGAAAATGTTTAAGTGTGGGGATGTTGGTAGTTGTGATTTACATGATGTTTTAGGGTTCAATCTATTAAGTATTTAATGTTCATTTAAGTGTTTAGTGTGCAATTATATTTTAATAATGTTAGTTTATGTGTTTAAGTGTTTTTATGGGTTAGTATAAGTCTTTAAGCTTAATTGTTATATTTTTGAGTTACCTTGATTTGTTTATTAGTATTTTAGTGTAAAAGATGAAGAACAAAGAAATTACGAAGAGTTTCGAGCCAAAAACATAGCCCACGATCATGGTACAATAGGTCACGATCATGACAGAGAGGGACAAGTCAGGGCAGCCAAGCCACGATCGTGCACTTTGGGCACAGTCGTAATAGAGAGCCTGGATCCAGGCTAAGATCGTACACTTTTAGGTCACAATCATGATAGAGAGGATTAAGTGCTGGCTAAGAACGTGGTAGGCCGGGCCACAATCATGGCCTGCATCAAGCTAAAGCAAAAACTCAAGTTTCATAAGACTTTTTGGACCGTTTTGACCCTGAATTAAACCTAGGGCATCTAAAGTATAAATACACCATAAAGGGACAAAATCAACAGAATAGAGAGTCCTGCAAAAGAGTTATCACATCAGCAAATTCTAAGAGAAAGTCTAGGGAGAAATCGAGAGATTGAGGAAGGAGACGAAGGAACAGAGATATAGAGACAAAGCTGGACACAACATAGTTCCTGAAATAGGTGGTTCCCACTATCGCTACCTCTATAATTTCGTTCCTGATAGTATTTTTCCTTTTATTCAATTTTATTGATGTATGAAATTGCAATATTCGTTAAGAATTGGCTGTGTTGAATGTTGAGTTTTGTCTATACTCACCTTTGGGTTTTTAATTTTTGAGATTAATAAAGACTAATTGATTGTGTTATTGTTGATTTAATTGTGATTTAATTTCTGTTCATAATAATTCGGCAATAAACTAAGAGGGTGAGCCGAGTAAAAATAATCAACTTGGGTTAACGAGAGTTAGGTAAATTGATAAATAAGAATTGGATCAATCAAGTAGAATCCTATAACGAAAGATCGAGCATAGGTTTCTGGTAGGTTAATAGACAATTTTAGAACTATTTTAGGTTATTGGTAAATTGTGAGTCGATAGATCACAATTTCATAATTTAATTTAGGGATCATTAGTTAGGGTTAAGGATTATAACTCAAGAAAGAGTAATTTACCCTAGGACTGCTAGAACCATAAATTTGATAATTACGTAATTGGTTAGATTTTAATTAGTTTCGGATTAAACTAATCAAAATCCCCTTTCTCTCACTTAATAGCTTCTAAGTTTGTTTTTAGATTAGGTTGCATGATTTTGTTAATATTTCTGCATTTTATTATCCATAATTAATTTTTGATTTATTTATTTCCAGCATTAGTTTAATCCTTTTGAATTATTGTAGTTTGGTACGACCTTAGATTTTAGGACCAGTTTAGCCCTCCTCGTGGGATCGATACCTTAGATACTACACGAATGACCCGTGCGTTTGTGAAGTTTACTAAGGTTAATAAATATTAAAACTTAGCATATGTAACCTTACGAACATCACACTTCGAAGCGACAAGCAAGTAGAGGAACCAAGTATACAAAAGGATGGCCAAGAAAAAGGAAAAAGCGAGATAGAAGAAGAGAGGCCTTATGTACCACCACCACCTTACAAGCCTAAACTTCCATATCCACAAAGGGTGAGACAACATTAGGTGGACACTTAGTTTTTCAAGTTTTTAGAGAAACTGAAGAAGATGTAGATTAACTTGTCATTAGTGGAAGCCTTGGAGTGCATGCCCCAGTATGCGAAGTTTCTTAAGGACATACTCATGTACAAACACACTTGGGAAGAAAATCAGATGATAACTTTGACAGAAAATTATAGTTTGATCATATCAAGTCAAATGCCTTCAAAACTACATGATCTTGGGAGTTTTACTATTCCATGTGTTATTGGTGATTTTGAATTTTCTAAATGCTTATGTGATTTAGGTGCAATTATTAACTTATTGCCTTTTGTCTGTTTTCAAGAAATTGGGACTGCGAGAGGTCAAGCCAACATCCATGCTAATTCAACTTGTGGATCAATCCATAAAAAGGCCATTTGGAGTTGTAGAATATGTGTTGGTAAAAGTGGAAAAATTTATTATTCCTATTAATTTTGTTGTATTAAATTTTGAAGCTGATAGAAATTTTCCATTGATTTTAAGTAGATCCTTTATGAATACTGTTAGGGAATTAGTTGATGTGCATGAAGGGAAACTTGCGTTGAAAATTGGTGATAAGCAGGTTGAATTTAATATGTCAAAATTTTTTAAGAAACTGATGGATGGTAATATATGTTTGAAAATTGATGTTGTGGATTATTGTATGAAGGAGGTTAAAGAGGAAGTTGATGAAGTTAATGAAGTATATAAGGATAAGAATGTGAAAGAAGAGGAATTATGTAAGGAAGTTGATCTAAAGAAGTTGGAGAGAACAGATACACCCACACCACTTTCCATTGTTAAGCCCCCCATTTTAAAGCCTAAACCCTTACCTTCCCACTGGAGATACACCATTTTAGGTGAGAAACATACCCTACCCATCATTATCTCTAACCAATAAGATTGTGAGCAAGAAGAGAAAGTGGTGGAGATCATTAAGAAGAGGATGAGAGCCATGGGGTGGAAAATTTATGATAGTAGGGGGATTAGCCCCAATGTAGTGATGCATAGGATTAACATAGAAAAAGGATGTAAAACTATAAGGGAAAGACATAGAAGATTAAATCCAAACATTCAGGAGGTTATAAATAAGGAAGTAGTGAAGCTTTTGGATGTAAGGATTATTTACCCCATTTCAGATAGTGAATGGGTGAGTCCAATGTAATGTGTGCCTGAGAAGGGTGGCATGATAGTGATAGAGAATGAACATAGTGAAAAGATTTCTATTAGGACCATCACAGATTGGTGAGTGTGTATTGAATATAGGAAGCTAAATTTAGCTACCAAGAATGATCATTTCCCTTTACTTTTTGTTGACCAAATGATTGAGAGGGTAGTTAGTCATTCTTTTTACTATTTTCTTGGTGGATGTTCAATATATAATCAAGTGTTTATATACCCAAAAAACAAAGAGAAGACCACTTTCACTTGTCCTTATAGTACTTTCACTTATCAACGGATGCCTTTTTGTTTATGTAATGCACCTGCCACATTCCAAAGGTGCATCATGGCCATATTCGTGGACATAAATGAAAACTTCATGGAGGTATTTATGGATGAATTCTCTGTCCTTAAAAATTCTTTTGATCATTGTTTACTTAATTTAGACAAAGCACTTCAAAGATGTGAGGAGTCTCATTTAGTCTTAAACTGGGAGAAGTGTCATTTCATGGTCAAGGAGGGAATTGTATTAGGCCATAAGATGTCATATAAGGGGATTGAAGTGGATCACGCTAAAACTGAAGTGATTGAAAAGCTACCACCTCCCACCGATATTAAGGGTATCTAAGCTTTCCATGTAGCTACTGATGGTTCAACAAGGAATTTTCTTTTGTTGCTAGACACTTGACTCATTTATTAGTTAAAGATGTGCCTTTTGTGATTGATGATGACTATTTGGATTCTTTTAAGAGGTTAAAGAAGGCACTTACAATAGCACCCATTTTGATATTCCCAGGTTGGTCTCTTCCCTTTGAGATTATGTGTGATGTAAATGACCATGCTAATGGTTGTTTACTTGGCCAGCAGAAGGAGAAGAAGTTCCATGCCATCTACTATGCAAGCAAGATCTTGATGGGAGCACAACTAAACTACATCGTTAATGAGAAGGAATTACTTACGGTGGTATTTGCATGGGAGAAATTTCATTCTTATCTTTTAGGCTCATAAGTTATTGTTTTCACAGACCATACAGTGTTACGCGATCACTTTGCCAAAAAGGATGCTAAGGTTAGGCTCATCTAGTGGGTTCTCCTGTACTAAGAATTCAAAATTAAGCTTAAAGATAAGAAGGAAGCAAAAAATGTTGTAGTAGAACACCTATCATTACTTGAAGGGGCACCATGAAGAAGAAGTGGAAATTAAGGAGAGTTTTCTTAATAAGGCTTTAATGATGGTAGATACCCTTTTTGGCCTTAGTTTACACATATTACAAACTACCTCTCAGGTGGTATTCTTCCTTCTGATCTTTCATATCAATAAAGGAAGCGCTTTATATTTCAATGTTCTCACTAAATTTGAGATGAACCTGCACTTTATAAGATTTATGCTGACAGTGTGATTTGCACGTGTGTCCTTGAAGATGAAATGCCTGAAATTTTAATGCAACATTATAGCTCACTTTATACTGGGCACTATGGAACTAACAAGACTGCTACTCAAATCTTAGAGTGCATATTCTCTTGGCCAACCTTATTTAAGGATGTTTGAGATTTTGTACTGAAGTGTGAAAGGTGTCAAAGAGTGGGCAACATATCGGAGAGGGATGAGATGCCACTTTCAAACATCATAGACGTGGAGATATTTGATGTGTGGGTCTTGGATTTCATGGGAGCATTCCCATCCTCCTTAGGTAAAACTTACATATTGGTTAGGGTTGATTATGTTTCCAGGTGGGTTAAGGCCATAGCTACTCCAACTAATGATTACAAGGTGGTTCAAAAGTTTTTGAAGAAGACCTTTACTAGATTTGGGGTGCTTAACGCAATTATAAACGATAGATTGAGCCATTTTGCCACAAACTATTTGAGGCTCTTCTGAGAAGATATAATGTTCATCATAGAGTGGCTGCCTTTACCACTCCCAAACTAAGGGCCAAGTGGAGGTAGTGAATAGAAAGTTAAAGAAGATTTTGGAGAAGGTAATGAGAACTTCAAGAAAGGATTGGGCTTTGAAGCTAGATGACACCTTATGAGCTTACAAAATAAACTTCAAAACACCCATAGGTACCACACCATATCGACCTGTGTAAGACAAGGCTTGCCATTTACCATTAGAGTTAGAGCATCAGGCCTATTGGGTTATTAGGAAGTTGAACATGGAATGGAAGCTAGCTAGTGAGAAGAGATTTTTACAACTTAATGAATTGGAAGAGTTGAGATTTGAAGCTTGTGAAAATGATAAATTGTATTAAAAAATAGTAAAAAAGTGGCATGATGCTCATATTAAAAAGAAGGATTTTAAGAGTGGAGATTTGATGCTTTTATTCAATTCATGACTTCAGTTATTTCTCAAAAAGCTTAAATTAAGATAGAGTGGACCCTTCAAGATCCTCCAAGTGTTTCCATATGGACCTTTGGAGTTAGAAAATGAAAAGGGTGAAGCGTTCAAGGTCAATGGGTATAGATGCAAGCCATACTATAGAGGGACAAATTCACAAGAAAAGGAAGTCATCTCTTTCCTCTCTTCCACTTTTTCATGAATGCATATGGAATGGTCAAGCTAATGACCTTAACTTAGCATGTTTTAAGTTTTAACTTGTTTTCTCTTCAAATTTCTTGTTGCTTAGATGATTTTGATGTGTTTACAGGTTGTTTGAATGTTGAGAACGCATATTAAGCTTAAAAAAGGGCTAAGAAGTAAGAAAAGTTGGAGTAACCCAAGATGGTGGGAATGTGTTTGTTTCCCACGATTGTGGAAAGACTTTACAAAATCCATCTAAAGCCTCAACCAATGATTGTAGGAATGAGATTAATTCCCAGGACTGTGGGAAGGCTCTCTAAAAATGTTTTAGAACCTTAACCCACAATCGTGGGAATGATAAGGATTCCCATGATCATGGGATACCCCATTTGAAAAATTTTAAACCTCCCCCTTCTTTCTTCTTTCTTCACTTCTTCACATTTCTCTCTCTAAAAACACAACATCCACTCTCCAAATTGTTGGATTGGAAAATAAAACATGAAAGATTTGGATAAAATGGTAGATTTTAAAATTTTTTTAGAAATCAAAGTGCAGCGGAAGCAAGATAACCAAATCAACATGCTAAGCCATACATGATACAGTTTATGGAAAATAATTATCATAAGAACAAGATGGAGATTATATTACTGACTCCTTTGCTATAGCTTTAACTCTCGCTGTGCTATCCTCTCCTTCTTATTGTATCCTCTCCTAGCTTTAGCCTTTCTTTTGAATCCTTTCTTTTGTCAATGTATCCTCTCCTTGTTGTTGTATCCTCAACCAATTCAATCTACCATTTGTTCTTCTTGGACAACTTGGTTAACAAGATCCTTTGGTGGGAAAGGAGAAGAAATATTTAGAGGAGATTTTTCTTAGAAGAAAGAAGCTAAAGATGAGACACCTGTCATGCAAATTGCGACCAACACATGTAAGAAATGAGAGAGCGTCCAAAAAATGTAAGAACACCTCTCTTACTCATTGTCAATTTCGGTTATGCATAAAAAGAAAGAAAGTAGAAAGCATCCAATGCATCACTTAATTCTTTAATCAAAACAAAAAAAAGCCATTAAATGAGACTCTTCTAATTTGTTTTCAAATGGCTATATGAAAAGATCAATAACTTAAAATGACATGTCAATTTCGGTTTTAGTGATGAAAGAAGGAAGATGATCCATCAAATGCACATCTTTCATCTTTAATCAAATGAATGCTAAAAGGTTACATTACATGCTATCATTAAAAGACAACCATTAAACCATTCATTCGTAAGATCATTACTCCATTTAATGATGATAAAGCATGATGAATACCATCTTTATTTAGTAAATAAATGCTAAATGTTCAGCTGCACATTTAGCCCTCATAAAATCAAAATTTCACCTTTGATTTCTTTAAGAATTTTGTTTTAATTTAATTAATCTAATTAATCAAATTAAACCAAAGTCCAACCGATTTCTAAATTTTCATTCGGGCTTCTAATTAATGATTTATTAGTGTAAGCCCAACATTCAATCATAGGCTTTAAAACCTCCATTTATATTTCTTCCGTTGCTTGATAACCTTTCTTGAAGCCAAGTGGGAAATTTTATTAGACATAGATAATTCAAGCTCTAATAAGCCTAAAATTAATTTATTCTCATTATAATTAGTTCTACCTTATTAACTAAATGTCATTCCACTAAAGATAATTAGTTGAACTCTTGAATTACTAAATATTATGAGAACACATATTTCAAATAAGATGTCCAATTGTAAACCCTATTATGAACCTTATTATAGCCATCCGCACAATAAAGGGTAAAATTACCATTTTACCTTTATATTGGTTTTTCCTTCTAGATCTCCCGTTTTACTCTATAAGGTGATTCATATACAAGATCTCATCTTGGTGTTAAGACTTGATGGGTAGCTAGTCCATCAACCTCTTGGCGCTAGTTTAATCACCAATTTTCATAAAACATCTAGAAGTGACGATATCACTATAAACTCTTTATTTGAGTCAATGTTCCCTGATACATGTTTTAAATAACAATTCCAACATGTAGACACTGGATTAATACTCTGTAAAAATACATTTCGATCATATCAAGAATTATAATGAAACACATATGAGTTCACTACTCATCAAGATTGTGGTCCATAATAAGCAAATGCTAAAATGTATGTTTTAAGATTAAAGTAACGACCTACTTTATTTATTAAAACATACGTGATTCTAAATTTATTTAATAGTGTCATTATCGATAGTTAACTACTATCATGATATGAAACTCATCATTCTCTTAAAGTAAACTCCTTTACTTACATGGAGATAAATCACAACACTACAGTCTAAACATAATCAAGCCACCAACTTGATTATTCAACTATGAATCAATTAATTTAGATTCTAATAATATACATGTTTCTTATACGTCACTATTTATATGTACATTACTTACAAAAGAATCTCGGTACCTTATGAATAGATATATAATGCTCATAAAAACCACTCTTTTTTTAATAATAAATATTTTCATTACAAAAGTAACTGGAAGAAAATTAAGTTATAAGTAAATACATTTGCTTTCCAAGGCACTATATTTACATAACTCCAACACAAACTTCTCAAATCCTTCATCTTTCACCCAAATATTGGTATTTTCTCTACTTCTTTCATCATTTTTCATTCTTTTATACTTATTTCACATTAATCACTTAAGGATCTAAGGAATTGGTAATTTTTCTCTCTTTCTCTCTAAAAAACATGCTCACCTCTCTCTTGCTTAATTTTTGCAGATTTTCCTCCTTCGATGGCTCCAAAAAAGCTTGTAACCTGGAAACCAACTGATCAACTATGTCTTCAAGCCTCTGGAGAAGGTAAACTAGATATAGTGGCCACTTTTCATGACTTCCCTATTTTTCAGAAGAAGAAGGTATGCGATTTCGGGACATTAAGGATAGAGAATTAATGCCTCCTAGGTACTTCGATTTTGAACTATTAGAAACTCTAGGATTAAGGTGTAACATTGAAAGATTGACTGCGAATATTGTTTGAGGTCATTTAATTCGTTATGATGTACTGATATATCCTATGATAACTGTAGAATTTTTCACTGCTGTGCACCACAATCCTGATGTGGATACATTCTGGTTTAGGTTAGGTGGCCATGTTTAAAAACTTGATTATACTATCATTCATGCGCTTTTTAGCTTATCGAACAACAAAGTTTTGAATGATCATTATGATTTTTGTGTGGATGATTATTGCAAAAATTCTTACGAGAAAAAACAATTTTAACTCTAGGAATGCACCTAACACTTTGATTCGTAGTACCGAGCGCTTAATTCTTTATAAGTTTATGTGCTTAATGGTTTTTAAGAAAACTGAAAGCAATAATTGCTCAGTTAAGGAACTTTTCTCCTTTGTTGCATAATTCATAAAACCAAAATAAATACCCCTTATCAGATTTTTTATCTATTACAAGTTACGCTAATAAGAAAAGCTCATATTTTAAGGCCCTATGAAAGTTGGGAAGGCTGTGGACGGTGACCATCAATCCACATCCTCTTCGGAGGAGGATGAAGTGGGTCAGGAGTGTGAGGAGGAGTCTTCTAAAGCTGAGAGTGAGGATGGAACGAGTAGCGGATCTGATTCCTCGGAGACCCCTGTAGAGAAGGATTCGAATACTCAGAACATGGTTGACAAAATGCCAGCCACAAATGAGATAACTCCTCCACAACCCAAGACAAAGTCGTCATTTGTAAGTCTTTTTAAACAAAATAGAGAACCAAAAAAAGGCATCCCTCTAGAATGCTAGGAGGTGGATGAGGTTGTTCGGTTAGATGCGGAGGATTTGGTTCCCATAGAAAGGGATTAGGGTAACTGCCTAGTGGGGTGCTTCACTGCTCGTTTCCCTAGATTAAAGGCTATCAAAAAACTTGTTACCAGTTGGCAGATTAAATGCAAAATTCTTCCCCATAATAAAGGATGGATCATCTTCCAATTTGACTCGGAGTATGATCGAACAAGTGTGTTAGCAGGAGGGTCGTACTAGGTCTTTGGGATTTCGTTGATTCTAAAGAGATTAAGGAAGGGTTTTAATTTTGACGACCAAGATTTCATGCAAGTGCCCATCTGGATTAAACTCCCGAATGTGCCTCTTGACGCGTGGAATGGTAAAGCGTTGTCTAAGATGGGTTCAAAAGTGGGGAAACCTATATGTACCGATCCGGTCACGGGTAATTGAACTCGTATTGGTTTTGCTCTTTTATTGGTTGAAGTGGACGTTTCCAAAAATCCAGTCACTAGTTTTGAGGTTAACTTGGACGATGACTTCTGCTTTACTCAATCCGTCATCTTTGAAACTTTCCCAAACTATTGTTATCATTGTAAACTCTTTGGTCACAATCTCTTTGTTTGCAAGCAACTGAATAATAAGAAACAACCTTCTAGTTCTGATGGGGAAGGGAATGTATTGAAGAATGATAAGAATAAGGCAGGGGGCACAGAGGTTGACGAAGATCCAAACTGTTTAGCTCAGGGTTCAGTTGCAAGCCCGACTGAAGCAGTGAATCAGGAGGCGAGTAGATCTGAGGGCGGAGTGGGACCTTCGAACACAGTGGTTATGCAGATAAAGAAATCTCATCCTTCATCAAGCACAGGCACAGTTCTTGAGGTTGTTGTAGCAGAGAGGATGTTAAAGGCAGTGAGTAGGAAACCAGCTTCTACACGACAATCAGACTTAGTTGACAAGGGGGAGGGAGCATAAAATCAAGAACGAATAAAACCTCTACAGGGGAATAAGAATAAACATGCTGGCAGAAATGAAGCGCATGTACCATAGGTCTCTTCATAAAAGAAAAAGATGGTCGAGGCCCCCAAATTATCCGAAAGTATTACTGGTAATGGGGAGAATGATGTTCACAGTAGTCACGATCAGGGTGGGACACTGGAGCTATCTGATAGGGTTCCTTGGCTGAACTAACGCTTGGACAGGAGGGCGTCCTACTTTCAGAGGTTCCCTCCAGTAATATAAAGGAAAGGCAGAATGCAGTACCGAAAATAGGGACTAGGAAACAGGGTGCTTTGGAAACTCATGATCAGATGCAGTGAGACACCATTGTGCAAAAGCGGGGTCAGGTTCTCTCTTGGGTGGTAAAGTAGGGGTGAATAAAGGAAAAGGAGTACTTTTGGCAGATAATAGCTTGGGGGTTCAGCATCGTAAAGTTATGACTGAGGATTTACTTGACGTGCAGACTGCTGGACACTCAAGAAAAGAATCTAAAGCTTTCGCTAGCCAACCAAAACCGCAATCCAGTAAATCAGTGGAGGCTGGACCTTCTGACACAGAGAACAAAATTCACAATAAGGGGGGTTGCCCCTACTTCTCGGGGACAAGGGGCTACTCATACAAATAGAAGTGCTGCTATGGATAAGAGAAAGAGCTTAGGGGGCCAGACAGTCCCCTCCTCTGATTCATGAAACAGTTTTGCTGGAAAGTCCGAGGGTTAAACAAGCCCTCGAGACAAAATACTATTGCCACTTTAATCAGGCAGTAGGGATGTAAATTTGCAGGATTATTGGAAACTAAACTCTCAGTGGAGAGGTTTCAACGTTTGATAACTAATAAATTTCCTGAATGGCAATTCAGTCATAATTTTAGCGACATCGCAGGAGGTAGAATGTGTCTTATATGGGATCCGATTTCTTTACATGTCAGGTAGTAGCAGTGGGGGAACAGTACATTCATTGTAAAGTTCAATGTTGTACTACTCAACTTACGTTTACAGTCACTATAGTGCACGGACTGTACAATGTAGGTAAAAGAAGGGAGTTATGGCAGAATTTGGAGCATTTGCGAATAGACACGGAGGCATTATGGCTTCTTATGGGAGATTTTAACTGTTTCAGTTCTGCTAGTGAACGACTGGGATGTCAGTCCCCTTTTGCTTATCTTTTGAATGACTTCCTGAATTTCTGAATGAACCTTGGACTGGACAACGCTCCTTACCGTGGGGAATTTTTTACCTGGCATACTTTACCGTGGGGAATTTTTTACATGGCATAAGAAGCAATTGTGGGCTAAACTAGACCGTGTTCATATTAATCAAGCTTGGGGAGCCAAAGGTCACATATGTTCAGTTCATTTCTTGGACATGTGGGCGAATTCGGATCACTATCCCTTGGTTGTGGCTTTTACGAATTTCACTCCAGGGGGAAAAAATCTTTTAAGTTCTTCAACATGTGGGTGAATCATCCTTCATATCAGGATATTCTTGACCATGGATGGGACATACCAGTTATAGGGACAGCACAATATTACCTCTGTACCAAATTAAAAGCTTTCAAGCGTCCTCTCCAGGAGCTGAATCGAGTAGCCTATGGGCATATCTCTCAAAAAGCCAGTGAAGTTTCAATGGATTTTCAACTAGGTTATAAAAGGAAACGGGCTGATTTCCTTGTGGATGCTGAACGCTCTTTTTACCAGAAAAAGGCCACATGTACCCATCTTTTGGAAGCAGACAATAATACCAAGTATTTTCATGGGATTGTACGTAAAAGACGAATGCAAAACTATATCCCATACATACTGAAATCTGATGGTACAAAAACCAAATCTGCTGAGGAGGTTGCAAACTGTTTGATTCTTTATTATCAGGAGCTGCTTGGTTCTTCCCATATGGTGCGTAAGCTGGACCTTTTTGTAGTTAACCAGGGACTGTTGTTGGACTCTAATATGCAGGCTCACTTGATGGCCCCCATTCTGGAAGATGAAATAAAAAGAGCATTCCATGATATTGGGTCAGACAAATCCCCAGGGCCGGATGGATACACGTCGGCCTTCTTTAAGCATTCTTGGACTGTGGTTGGACAGGAAGTCACCGAGGCAGTGCAGGAGTTCTTTGCTTCGGGTTGTTTGCTGAAACAGATTAATCACACTATAATGACACTCATACCGAAGAAACGGACAGATCTGCGAGCAGAGGACTTCAGACCTATTGCTTGTTTAAATGTGATTTATAAGGTCATCACCAAAATTCTGGCAACACGCATGAGTAGAGTGGTAAATAAAATAGTGGATCCAGCATAGGCGGCGTTTATCCCGGGTCATTCTATGCTTGATAATGTATACCTGGCCCAAGAATTGATGAGGGGCTACACTCGAAAACACATATCTCCCCGATGCATGTTGAAAATTGACCTGACTAAAGCCTATGATACCATCTCCTGGACTTTCCTGAGGGATATGTTGGAAGGGCTACAATTCCCTACACGGTTTATTCGTTGGATCATGGCCTGTATCACTTCAGCCACGTATTCTGTAGCCATCAATGGCACTCTCCACGGCATGTTTCAAGGTAAACGAGGATTAAGACAGGGTGATCCGATGTCCCCTGTCCTCTTTCTTTTATGCTTGAAGTATTTATCCCGACTTTTGAAAGTGAAAACTGCTGGTACTGATTTTAATCACCATCTTAAGTGTCACCAACTGGGCATAACACACTTTGCTTTTGCAAATGATTTAATGCTATTTTCCCGAGGGGATTATATGTCTGTTCAAATACTTTTGAACTTCTTAGCAGAGTTGAATGCCAGTGCAGGACAACGGGTGAACCCTACTAAGTCTAATATATATCTTGTTGGTGTTTTTGGACGGGAGAAAGCTGACATCCTTGAGATGGTTTCTTACACACCGGGTGACTTTCCTGTCCGTTACCTTGGGGTTCCCTTAGCCCCCATGAAAGTATTAGTTGCACAGTTCTCGGTTTTGTTGGATACGGTAAAATGATACATCAATGCTTGGAATGGGAAAACGTTGTCTTATGCTGGCCGCTTGGAATTAATACGCTCAGTCCTACAGGGAGTCCTATCTTTTTGGCTTCAATCCTTTCTGATACCGGCTACTATTGCTGAGCGTCTCACCTCCATCTGTCAAATTTTCATATGGGGGGGTCGACACTATCGGGTGGCATGGGATATTTTGTGTGCTCCGAAGAGGGAGGGGGGATTGGATTTAAAAAATATCAAGACTTGGAATTCGACTTTGTTGTCCAAGGTGTTATGGAACATTCATGACAAGGCATACTATTTATGGGTTCGCTGGGTACATACAGTCTATCTAAAAGGGAGGTTAGTATGGGAATGGCAGCCACATGTACGAGACTCAGCCCTTATGAAAAGGTTAGCACAAATACGAGACACACTGCTTCTTCATCTAGGAGGCTGTAGGGGACTGGAACAGGGACTGCAGACTTTGTGCACTAATGGCATGCTCTCTACACAAAAAGTTTATGAACAGATACGGATTAAGCACTCTACCCAACCGTGGATGAATTTTATTTGGAAACACTATATTCCCCCGAAATTTTCCTTCATAGCATGGATGAGCTGTCGTGACAGATTACCTAAGAAAGATCATCTACATTTCTTAGAGCTGGACCACAATTGTTGTTTCTGCAAAACTGAACCTGAAACAATCACTCATTTATTTTTTCGGTGTTCCATAACAGGCAGAATATGGAATAATATTCGATCTTGGCTGGGTCTGAGGCACACAATGTCCTCCTTCTCTAGTGCAATCAAATGGATCCGACGGGACTACCCTGGAGCAAGACTACGGAGCAAAGCCGCTAGATTGGGCCTACTGTGCACGCTCTATACCATCTGGAAAACTCGAAATACGGCCTCCATGGAATCTACAGATGTTGCAATAACTGATGTCGTCCATATGATTAAACTAGTGGTGTATAAAATATTATATCGGCTATATCCAGCTGAACTGATATCCTTTTGATGGAGTAAACAATGCTAGACCATGGAAACCTTATTGAAGCCTCGACAGGTATTGACGCTAGACGAATGGGATACGAAGGTCCAGGGTGATGAAGCTCATGTCTTCATCTGTGGAGGAGATGTCAGTTCTTTCTGTTGGGGCCGAAACACGTACACTGCAGATGGAAGTGGGACAGTGGGCATCATCTTGTTGGGGATTTCGGTTGACCCCCTGGCCGATGACGTGGATGGAGGCATAGGCGCGGCTAGAGTCTGTTATGCCAGCTGGCGGTGCTGGCCACCTTATTTTTCTAACCTAGTTTGCTCATTTTGTAGGTACTCCTTGTAGGGAGCTCTCCTGTTAATATGATGATACTGGAGTTTCTGTTTGGATTTTTCAGTTGAAATGGCCAGTGCTAGATGGAGATAGGAAGAAAATGTTTTAATCGCAAGCTTGTTGTTCCCCTCACCACTGGATGCTGACTACCGCATACGGGAATGGCAGTCTACGTGTATGGTACTGTTCTTCTGTATGGCACTGTGCACGTGGTACTGCGCATGTTGACTGTATACGTGGCAGTTCCTCTACACCCTTGCATGGCACTGTTCCTGCATGGAATTGTTCACGTGAGACACATCTGCTGCTGGAAACTTTAACTCTGACCCACTGTTGGAACCTTATCATCCAAACATCTGTTGGGAATTGCTGACTGAATTCCACTGCCGGAATACTGTACATAGCCACAGACATTTTCCTGTAAAGTTACTGTTCACCGACGGTGACACTGTTCATTTTAAGTGCCTTGCCACTTGTAAACTGATCATTAGATGACTATGGACCATGTGTATAGCACTTCTACTTTACGATGTATCTGGGCATACAGTTCTTTTGTTTTGGGCTGTGATTCTTGATGTAATGGGACACGGGTTTTATTGCCTTTTTCGTAATGGGCTTTTTTAGATCCTTGGGGATTATTTCTCTTGTTTGTTTGTACTCCTACCCATAATCTGTAAGGCGGGTTGTCTACTTCTTTTGAAGGTCGGGGTATGCCCCATAGAACCATGTACAGTCACATTTTTGGTATAATACATTTACATTTTACCAAAAAAAGAAAAGCTCATATTTTGGCATCACATGCATATTACTGTTTTGACTTTATATTATAATCTTGATGTCTATAGTGTGTGTACAGCTAGATATGATATGTTTAACATATCTTATTTGGGATATTATGAAAATTTGGAGCCCTATTCTATGGAGCTCTGAAATCCTTAGATGCGCACTGCAGTAAAGAATAGGAAGGGCAAAGATGCAACCACTTCTTGACCATCCACATCTCAGGTGCCCCTGGAGCCCCAAAAAGAAGCAGTTGAAGAGGAACCAACCATATTAGTAGAGTTCAACAAATTCTAGCAAATCCTTAACTAAATGGCCTCTAACCATCAGCAAATGATATTGAAAATTAACGAGCTCGACACCCAGATGTGACAGGTCCATAAGGAGAAGTGGTATATCACTAAGAAATTACTCAAGTTCATCTAAATGAACAACATTGAAGTCCCTTCTCCTACACCTTTGCCATAACAATCTCCATAAGCTTTCTTACCCTTTACTTTTTACGTTGTTTTATTTACCTTGTTAGTTGTTTTGTCTGTTTGTTTAGTTTAATGTTATTTTACCATATTTTGTCATTGACTTGTCACATTGAGGACAATATATCATCTAAATGTGGGTAGAAGACATTTTCTTTTCCAATTGCATTATTTTAGTTTGCTTTAGTCACTATTTGCATTTTGTGTTTTAGGCATATTAGTTTGTTTTATGTTGT